>KI915042.1:8053193-8161116 GCA_000473445.2 Anopheles farauti | reverse complement strand
CTCCCTCTTTTGTATCATAAGCTTTACGTGTGATTGATGAGTTCGCTTTTTTCTGCAGACACGTTTATGTCTGTCCAACGGTCCTATCCATTTATAACCACCACACTGTGGGTTTATATAGAGTTATAACTGGTATAACACACAAGCTGTACATCACTGGCTAATTAACAGACGATACCAGATTAGACCAGTGAAACGCTCTCTTCCACTTGATCGGTTAAGCAGAACAGACGCGAAAATAAAGATAGACTAAAGAGCGAACCCCACGACTTATTATTATAGGCTTGTTCATTAAAATTTCATGTGACTAGATTAAAATGGAAAATCGTTGAGTAATGTGCCTTAAAACAATTCGTATAATTTATTAAGATTAAGAGTTTTGTAAGTGTTTTATACCCTCAACTATAAAATCGTAAATAGATTAAAACTGCCTAGTTTATTAACTATCCATTTCTCCTCTGGGACAATGTTTTATCAACACAGTCGTACCAAGCACGAAATGAAAGAAGCAAACGTACTCATTTATGTGCGTGAATGGTGTTAATTTTACTTCGGTTCATGTTTCATTTGCTCCCCAAGCCGCAAGTCAACATATAATCACCGGAACTCGGAACTCGTTGTATTCTTTCGCCCATTGCGCAGATTGTAATTAAAATACCCATGGCAATTTCGCAGCGATACGTTTTCATTTTCTCCCGGTCCTGAGACACGTATGCGGACGCAAAGAGTAACGTTGAAAAGGTCATATAAGACAGTTGGTTTGCACAATTTCTGCAATACCTGCCACCAGCCAACCCTCCCTTATTTTTATCGTAAAAGACTTTTAAATGCATGTCGTGTAAGTAGCCGTGGTATTTCTCTTGCAGTTTTATTTTATTTTAAAATTATTTTTATTTTGCATACGCACAGTTTTTTTTTTCTTTTGGATGTTCAACTGAATGCTATCGTTTCCATTTTCTATTCTTGATGCTTTTTATCATTAAAACAGTCAAAATCTAAATAGTTTGAATTGTAATTACGATTACGATTTAGATATTGTCATTTTTACGGATGATGCAACCGATGGTAAATCCTACAAATAGGTTTAATTATATAATTTCACGTCAAACTATATGATGATGGAAAACCTTTTCGTTTAACAACTTCAACACTTCACTAACTATCAAGAAAATGGTGAGTTCTCCTTGTGGAAAATAAAACTCCAAGCCCATATACAACCCGAACGCGTCAACACGATTCACATTTTATCCGTCTCTATATGACCATTACACATTTGCCGTCTACCATTTGCCATTCATGCCATCGTCATGGCTGAAAGCTTGAACACTCCTTGACTTTTCTGAGTTTGCAGCGGTGCGCTAGCTTACCATGTTGAGCCTTTTTCCTCCATTCTACCACCGGGCACTCTGTCACCTTTTTTGTCACTGGTACCTTTTTTTTCAACAGCAGCAAAAAATCCTTCTCTCTTCTGGTGATAGTTTCACCTGCACTTGCAACATGGCACGAATGAAAAGCGACAGAATTGGGAAGAGAATGAAAAAAAAACAGTCACGACAACTAGTTTTGCGATTCAAGTTCACTGAGTTGATATGATTGGGTACTGGGTGGAGTTGAAACTAGGTGAAACGGGCAAGTAATTTGCATACATTTCGCATAAATACCCCGCCCGAAACGGGTGACATTCTGCGCCGGGCCAGAACCCGGGGCCACAGGCTGTGCTCGAGACCACGAGCCCGAGTTTCATGTCGGTAAAATAAATCTGTATTTCTTGCAAGCGGAGACCCCTAAGGTGGTGTTTGTGCTGTTCTTTGAGAAAAAAAACAAGAGCAAAAATACACTCATTTGAACACTGACGCTAAAACACGCCAATGTACGTGCTGCAGCTGTCACGGTCGGCTTATCGTGATTGATTACTTCCAGAAACTGTACGGAATGGATTTCACGATAATTCGAGAAAGTATTTAAAATGGAAACAGCGCAACCACACACGTCTAGGTGGTTTACACCGGGAAACGTATATGTGAGTCACGAAAGTCACAGAAAGCATAAACATTAAACATGTTGTAAAGCCTTTTAAGCTTCAACGAGACTTATTGGAAAGTTTTCAAATATTTGAACTACATATATTCAACCCACAAAGCTTATGATACTGCAGATCAGCCGGAGTACGTCAAAACGAAGATGCAGAATTTAAAAATATGATAATTTTTAACATCTCTAGAAAAGAAAACATGACAAATGGACTAAAATCATTTGCAGTGTGACTTTACTGCAACAGTAACCTAAAAGTAACCTAAAAGTATTGGGGTTTTAAAATAGACTCCAGTTAGGATTCGTTGTCGAAGCACCTTAAAATTGAAATACAAAATCAGTGTGCTTGGTTGATTTCAACTAGTGAGACCAACAGACTTCTCAGATGAGTTATAGACCTCTCGCAAAATATAATAAAGCGAAGCGGTTACACTTTCATAACGTCTGTAAATAATTCATTTTGTGTTTTACATTCAAAATAAACTATTCTTTTAGAGAATACTCACAAATCAGTTTTAATCTTCAAATAGCATAGATTAATCCCTGCAGATCTCACGGTTTGTTGTTTCATAGATACCTATTTAGGCCTTTACATTTATTAGATTTTTATTTATTTGTTATTTATTGAACATTTTCTTGTTTGTGTTCTATAATTTGCACTATAATTTGACCTTGAAGGAGGCAAGAGACATTGCTGTGGGCTTGAAACTTTCCAAGAAGAGTAGTGCCGTGATAGAATCTGTGATGATTACAAACAAACAGTAAATCAGAAGCTGCAAATCGCATACAAGCATACAAGCATACTTTCTAAAGTAGGTGAAGAGGACCATGAAATGCTAACATTAAATATATACCGTGGATTATTTCGCCTGAAATGCTTAATGTATGGAGGGTAATCTACACCTGCGATATGGCAACGACAAATTGAAGCCATCTTACAAGGAATCCCGGGGGTAAGCGTATTTTTGGATGATATTAAAATTACAGGTCCGGAAGAACAAATACATTTACAAAGACTCAAAGAAGTTCTGCACAGGCTGAAAGAGAAAAATATTCGGCTCAACAAAGAAAAATGCATATTTTTTACCTAAAAAATAGACTTCTACGGGTACACGATTGATGAAAATTGCGCACTAACCTTCATAGCAAATGGTCGTGTGCTAATTAAATCCGAAAGATACAACAGAAACCTTTCTAACATTCTTGCAATATAGTTTGTACAGAACACAATCTTATCCCTTTCGGAAACATTCATCTGAACTTCGCATCAAACTTTTTTCCCCTCCCCATTTCCAGCAGCATCAGCAGCAACATGAAATCGCCTGCCCTGTGGATGGCCATCGGTGCGATTCTACTCCTCGGCGGAAGTGTGAACGCATGGGGTGGACTGTTCAACAGATTCTCGCCGGAAATGCTAGCAAACATGGGCTACGGTAGCCACGGCGGATCATACCGGCCACAAACATTCCTTCAGGTGCGTATTAATCTCGGAGAACATACCTCCCTTTAGCGAACATTGTAATGGTGATGAGCTAGCGTGCTTCCAATTTAATCTATTGACATTTGGGTTGTGAGCATTCAAACATAGTATTATTGCGGATTAGCTAAATAATATTCTGCCACAATGTTTGCCATTCAATCATAAGATACTAATCCTGTTTGCTCATTGTTCTTGTATGAATTTAACAGAACAATTAGTATTAAATATTGATTACATTCGCCCGAAACGGATCGGTATGAACGTTCTAGAACATTATCACATTATTTCAAACGTTTCAGTAGTAATTATAATATCGTTAGGGGCAATTTCCACCCAATAATCTGTTCCAATTCAGTCAGAAAAATATCAAATCTATTAAAAATTAATCTTAAACGCACTCGGTTGGCGTTCGGTAAATAAAATGAAACGAACACTTTGCGAAATACACCATTGTCACACTCGAACGTATTTCATTGTTTTCCGGGTCGATTTATTATCGCGTGTCACCTACACTATGCCAACGGGCAGAGAAGATAAATATTTACACTCACCCAGAATCAACAAAGCAGCACACAATGGCTGCACAGTGACCGCATGTTCAATAAAATGTTATTGCCAGTCGGTGTTGTTCTTTTTGTGCTATTCGCGCGTTTTGAGTGAGAAAACATGGATCGGTCGTCCTTTTTCGTTTCACTGGTTCAGTACATTTATGACGGGCGGAATTATAGGTGACTGAAAGGAAGTTATAAAACCATAAGAAAGGTCCTGCGTTTCGCTGTTGCATTTGTCCCTCGTAATTGGATCAATAAAACAAATCGAGCCGAGTTCCTTTTTTGAATGGATCGTTTGGTTTGCTGTTGCGCACCAGAAAATAAATATTATATCACAAAACTGGGTCGAAAACATAATTATGTTTTTGTCTTGAACAAATAATCCCCAAATGGTTTACAAAGAAAATAAAATAAACAATACAACATAGATGTTTATACATGCACAAACAAGCCTACAAATATAAATCGAAGGTGTTTTGTATGCCATGCTACGAACGAAACAGGAAAAAATAAGAACATTAGAACGATAGCGTGTCAAACTAAAATTAACGTAAGATCTCTTGTTTTATTTATTAGGAAGGATGAAGAAAACAACATGATGTAGAAACCATCACCAATATGTGGTGAACACTTTCGCTATGAAAACGATGGAAATTTTTCGTTTATTTGTCAATGGATTTCGTGGTTTCTTCTTTGCTTAAGCCTTTGCTATGCAAACAAAAACTGATCTTAAATAATGCAGCTCCTCTTTCGTACCCCAAAATTAATCCATTTAACCGCCTTTGTCCCCATCAGCAAACTATCAAGTTCGATCACGATTTCTGCAAAATAATTCAACCAAGCAGAACACCGAAATCACATTTCCAAGCCGGTGAAAGTTTTTCGCGTAAATGGAGGAAAAAGCGTTTGATTTGTTTTTTGTTTTTTATGTTTGCGTGTACACCGTACGGTCGTATCGGAGAAACTAATTACACTATCACACCAACAGTTTTGAACTTTCCGTCAAATCCCAAACGTCCTTTCGTCCGTGCTCGGCGCAGAATTTGTCAGACGCAGCACCATGATACGCTAATGGCGCGGGAAAGCTGCCGGCAGAGGGTGATAACATTTACATGGTAATTTAATCAACCACCCACGCACATACCAGTTCCGCACGCATTTTTCCGTTGAGCGCGTGGTTATACGTGTGTACGGTGAATAGAACGAAAAGGATTCTACGTTGCTGTTCTCTCCTACAAAGTGGTTTTAACTTCTTCTTCTTCCTCTTCCTTCTCTCAACGAGACGAGCTTCCTTAATGTATGTACCATGTTTCTTGTTTGGGTGCTTCCAAATTTGGATCCACCGGGTGGTTTCGGGTGAAACACCACAGTCTTGCACAGGGAGTTTACTAACTTTCATTATCTGTCCCGTATGCCGCACCTACTCTCGCGTGGTGTAAATTAAGCACATGATACCACATGGGCGACGGTTTCCCGCACTAGCGAAGGTGTACATTCTGCCAGAGCTTGTATGAAGCTTCAGCGCCTATAACAGCGCAAATATCGATCAGGGTGGTTAAGCGACCTGGCTCCGGTAGAACAGGTTTTATAATTTCATTTACATCCTTTTGTATCAAATTGCTTGCGTAATACTAGTGTCCCGTAGGATAAATAGAAATAAATAGAAAAGTATGAATTGAAAAAATCTTTTCAACGTCGTTTAAATTTACAAGAATTAATAGAGCAATATATAGAACAATTGATTTAGATAATAATATAAACATTATTCGTCCAATTTATTATTTTAAAAACTGAAGAATGAAGCTCTTGTTTACAAAAAATTTCAAAAGCTTTGGTATTAATAATACCTTAACATAAATTCGCTAAAATATACCCCAAGTCGCTATCTAGAGCTGTATAATCTAAAAAATATCTCTTCACGTATCTTATAAGCAAAAGAAAATACTCAGAAACAGAATCCACAAACATTTAAGGCACATTTGAATTCCAATTTTGTTCACCACAAAATATAAAATAAAAACATTTTGAAGCCCTCTCCATATGCTAAAACGATTACATGTTTGCTTCATTTCAGAACGAAATCCTCGACGAAGAACAGCAAAGTCCACGCTACGAACCAGATCCGTGCTACCCTCGGGCGTGCTCGGCAAACGAGTATTGCTGTCCGGGATATATCTGCATAAATACGGACGGTGGTAAGAACAGCCAGCTCTGTCTTCAAGAGCAGTTGTCTTGCATTCATGTTGTACACTCTGTTTCGATCATTCGTCGGTTTTTTTTACTTTTGTTTAGTCTATCTGCTCGCTGCGCTCAACGCCCTATCGCTGGATGTCCTTTTTCTCAATTGTTTTGTTTTTGTGTTTATTTATTAATCATTGTTCCATCAAAAGCAAGGTTCTGCTGATGAAAGGTTTTGCTCCAAGCCGAAATAAGCAGGATTAAAAATTCCCACAACCGCAGCAAAGTATGTTCACTAAAATAATGAAGGACTGTTTCTTTGCAATAGCAGTATTATTAAGCTGCAAAATCATACTGGAAAAGTTGTTATGTATTATGTATAATGAAGTATTATGAAGAAGCAGCTTGAATTCTCACAATCTAACTAATTAACCCTTATCTTCTGCACCGTGCTTGAATAATGATTTCCCCCTTAAAAGAAGCCACATTCTGTACATACAAGCAGAAACTTTCGAGATCATCTAATTTTTTTACGATAAACAAACTCGTACAACAGATTGCTTGCACGCAAACTCTTGGGTTCTTCATGCCAACCGAAACCGGTTAATTACTCTATCTTCAGAGTTGGCGCTGCAATGATTAAAATCAGTTACCTGGAAACGACTAGCTAGAGAAGCCTCGGATATCTGTAAACGTGTATCATGTATGGTGTGAGGGCGAAATTAAATTCTAATTACAGTCGTCTAAAAAGTTGAAGAAGCGCAAAAAATACCCACTTTGAACTGACTCTTGTAATCAACGACTTTTCTAACGTGAGGTTATAGGTAACCCTAAAACTTTTTTCCATGCTGGAATATTAATTTTGATTTGTGTTTTGTTGGTTATGAGAGTTTTTCATGCTGTTGAGAACACCGTTTCAACCAACGGACCCGGGATAGCAATCTACTACGGTTAGCAGTAATACGGTTTCATCAGCGATTGGATTATTGGATCAATTTTCCGTACCGTCCGTAGTTAGGATCCGGTTAGGGGTTTCTCAGGGTTTGCTTTCTCTTCGCCTGCCAAACCTGCGTTAGGTGGATCATTTCCCACCCGAGGTGCACAAATCTCAATCTCACCCTATATTGTTGACCCTAATCCTCTGTCATTTTGATTTTATGCTCATATTTTTCGCTAGTCTACCGTTAGAACAGCTACGAAAGGACGCTTTATTATATTTTTTTGTACTCAGTCGCTTGCTTTACGCTACCTTCAGAGCCGCGAGGTGTTACGTTTGGGAATATTTCCAGACAGGACTATCCTCTGTAGCGAGCCCGACACTCCCCGTGAGCGTCACTCTGTATTAAACCTTCATCTTTTAAGGATCGTTTGCCGGCCGGTTCATATTGATTTAGCCTTCGGCTATGGGGTTATCGATACAAAGGAAGAAAAAGGTGCAATAGAAATTGAGCTGGAGTACGAAACCACGAAAGCCAATCTAAGATTGCTCCTGAGCAAAAGTTGATGTATCGAATTGAAGGGGATTATCGAAACTATAACCATATGTTTTTTAAGTTTATTTGTTTATCTATTTACAACAAGGGAAATAATTTATTTGTAATAAATTTGTGATAATGACGAGCTATCACAAAAATTGTGAGCAATAAATGGAAATGTAAAATTGTCAACTAATTCGGGTTATAAAGAATGGAAAAATATGTTACAGCAATGCAAATGCGAAACGAGATGTTTTTCTTCAATTTATATTTCACATTACTTAATAAATAGTAGTCGAATCTATAAATGATAAAGATTACCAAACTCAGTATTTGATTCGAAAGTAAACGACCATACATAAATCCTATTTTTTAGCTTCGTGTCTATCAAATATAAAACTCAGTTTATGACACATCATTTTATTTTTTTTTTCGATTTAGATTATCAAAATTAATAATAGATAAAAAATAAACAAACTTAATCACCTTTTAATTTTTATCAAGCATCCACCAATCATCATCCACTTTTATTATCCAATCCAGCTTCCAATGCAGTGTTTGTATCGTCACCGTTTCGATTGCGCTGCTGTGATTATGGGCGTAAAATTCTAGAATAGTGAGCGTGTATACGTACCACGCTATAAGTATTATGCGTCAAAATACCGACACCGCAGTGAAGTTGATTTTGATCCTTGTTTTTCGGGGACATAGCTAGCACAAAAAATAAAACAAACGAAAATAAAATACTAGCAACAAATATACTCACAAACATCAACGTCGTGTACCATTCATGCGAACATCGAGCGGATCCTAAACGCAGCCTTCATCTTCCGGTTGCTCTCGTGGGTACGCAAACGCAAAATCGTGCCCGCAAGTACTAACATAACAACCGTCGGGCATGTGAGGAAATGTATGTACATGTTCGTTTCGTCAGTAGCCACGGTGCACGATGTGGCACTCGATGGACGACCATTCCCGAAAGGCGGTTCAAAGGTTTGAATGTTTTATGGACCCTGGCGTAGGACGAACTTGTCACTGTCGCTCATGAGCAGCGCAGTGTCCCCCGGAGGAGCTTTTAATTTTTCTCTCCCTTCTACCACGGTTGTAGTTTACGTTTTGCTTTTGCAGATCATCTCTACTGCCCCAGTTTCGGTGGGTCGGTAGGGATGTAATAAGTCAAAAAGTGGCGTGAGTGTTCCAGACGAGCGGTGTGTTGTGTCTCTCGACGAAGTTTTGGCCAAGCCCTTTGCATGGAATAAATATTTCAACCGACCCGTCTCTCCACTCCAAGTATCGATAAGCATCGCAACCAACAAGACGACATGTCCCTGGTGAGGTCATGTAACGGAAGCTACTTCATTCGGTACAACTCGCCTGTGGGTTCCTGTGAGCAGCTTTCACAAACAACGACCACCTCAATGCATGCACCACGTGTTACTTTGTTTCATAATTTTACTTTCCCACACCATCACCATCGACGGTTTCCGGGTTTTCACTTCAACACGTATATTGTGTTGAATTGTTTCAAAAGTTATTTCCCCGGGTGAGGTTGGGAAACAGATACACTCACACATGCCGCCATGGATGTGGGATGGTGTCGAAAATCTTTTTTTATAACAAAAAGGATGCTTCGATTTCCTTCCCCCCCGGGAGGGTAGGCAACGATGCATGATCAATATGTTAGCCCGGATATTTGATTGGAAAAAGAGGGAACCGGGAAGCACGGTACCACTATCAACTGAAAGTGATTGACTTCTTTTGGTACTAAATTCAAGATGGTTTTTGTATAACTTATGTACTAGTAGATTGGACCTTTTTTTCATCCGAGTGTGATTTCATTTTTACCGCAGCCGGAGACTAAAGCTTTCTTCCATAGACTAAAGCTTACAAAAAAAAGCCGGAAATATAACAAGTTTACAAGGATCACTCTAAAATGCAATATATGAATGTTTAGAGCGTATGCATTGTGAAATAATAATGAGTCCTACTTATGCATAAAGTTTTGCATTCTTCATCAAAAAGTAAAAATGACTAGCATTGTTTCGAGTGGAGGCTATCCTAAAGTGAGAAGAAGATAAAGAGAGAGAGTTTCAACATAGCTGAAAAAATATCATTATAATTACAAATCCTTTCAATGGTCAAATTAAATAAATCAACTTGATTAAATCAAATTACTCAGGCGGATTGAGCTGTCTAACTTCGTGATTGGAGCTTGATGATAAATGTTGATACCTGTCCGTTTCAGCTAGTTTATTTCACGTCGAATTATATTGTTTTATACGTAGTCTTAAAAAACATTCTTAGCTACGAAAATAGATAACTCAATCAGTTTGTATTGTCAGAGCGTCCATTTCGTGTAACCTTTTTTTCCAACTCGCCCCAGAAAAGTACACGTCAAATTCGTTCCAAATGACAGAGTGACAGCCCATCAGTGTTTGCTTTGGAAGCAAGATCCAAAAATACTCTATTCATCCTCCATCGGCGTGAGCCATCGGGCGTCTCCATTGAGAATCGATTCCGGTGTCATTATTTCGTAATGCATTTCTAAAAGTGTTTCCCACACAAAGAAAAGTCTTTCACTCGTGTAGGAGCCAAATTTTTCATCTTTGCCTAGGGAACATAATCACTCCTAACAGAAATCCTCTTTAAAGCCAAGCTTCATCTCCAATTGATAAGCTTATCAAACTCCTTGAAATTGAAATAAAACATTTAAATTGCTATCCGTGCCAAAACGGCAAAACTTTCCCAACTTTCACGATGAACCGCACGCACCGGGTTCGCATGCATGCTTAATAAGCTAATCATATGAACGATGATCGTAAAAAAAGCCTTTATGTACGTGCATCACCCCTGAATGGTTCTTTAATCACCTGTGCTAAATAATGTATGGAATTGTAATGGTGTTTTTCGTATAGAATTTAAAATTCAACACTGCTTTCGTAAGTATAAAGTGACTGAAAGGTTAACTGGAGGTGCTTATCTTATCGTCTTTTGGTGTCAACATCAAGTCATGCACGGATGAGCCTCTAAATTATTCATGGTGTTTTCTTGTATAAAATAAATTTAAAAGGTGCACGAGCCAATACTACTTTTTCGTGTATTATCTTCGTTTAACTCATTTATCCCACAATGTACTCCTCTATCTCTCTGTCTCTCTTTCTTGATGTCGTGTTAATCAATGTTCGTAAACCTTTTCGATCTTCCCGTACTTGATGTTATCGTCGGCAGGCTCGCTCTATATATGAAGCAAAACTAATCCAAAACCTCGTTTTTTGTCTTCTCCTCCAAAAACATAATATTGATACGGTTTTCATTCTACGGAATTTCCCGACGCAATGCTTTTTTAAACCGACATTACCAACATTACCAATATGCAATCACAAATACCCCATGCCCTCGTTATCGAACGCTACACCACCAAAAGTTTCACCCATTTCAGTAGTGGGCATCTGTATGCCGATGTACGGACGAAAGTACGGTGAGCTTTGCCGGCACGATTCAGACTGCGAGTCCGGGCTGGTGTGTGACATTTCCGCGCTGAGCGGTGCCAGCGTCTGCCGACCGCCTACCATCGTGGCCAAGCAGTACGGCGAAGATTGCATCACCTCCAGCGACTGTGATATCACCCGGTAAGTGATGTAAATGTGTGTATGTGTTTTTTTCTAAAGTAGGTAATTATTTTAAAAATAAATTTATTAATTTTATTAAACAACCCCTTACACTGTGAGTAAAATATTGTATAATAACCTATTGATGCTTTTTTAATGTAGCAACATTAATGTACTGCTTATGCATAGTGTAATTTTAATTCGACAGTTAACGCCTTCAGATGATTATGGAACATTTTTTCTTGTTTCTTTTACATCGCAAATGTCAAATTTTCAACCTAACTGGATCTTCGATCCAAAAAGTTTCCGATATGAATGATTTTTTTTATTAACTAGCTTGTAAAATTTAATAACACAATAATATTTTTTATGAACACGATTTATGAACGATCCACTACAAATTTGCGTAAATGTTCTGATGGTTGTGTAACTAGAATCAGTTTTGATCATAGAAAATTAAAAAGTTTGAGATTTCATAAACACAACATTGTAAATTTTACGACCTAGTGCGATTAACAAATAGTGCGACTTTTAATACGAGACCTCTCCAGTATCCAACGCTATCGAACTTCGATGATTTAATACAATTTATTGATACAACCAACTTACAATGTAAATAATATCGTAGACATGCTCCACAAGCAAATCGTTTACTTTTAACTTTCAACAATTGAAAACCCAGCCCCAACAAACCACCGTAATATGATAATCCTTCTGAGTACCGGGATTAGCCGGGATGGCGTTCCAAAGCAGATAAGCTTCCGGATGGTTAGCTTATCTTCGTTAAGATGATGGAAGCGTCAATGAGCAACGCTTTGTTGATTACTGAACCATCCCGTTTTGGTCTCGTTTCATGCACTGCATTCAACCCTCGGCAGAGGACTGTGCTGTCAGGTGCAGAGAAGACACCGGCAAGTGCCTCGCAAGGTAAGGTTTTTTTTATTTGTTAGCAATCCCACTTTTCCAGGAAATCGTTTTTCTGACGGAGCAAATGGTTCAATTATCCTCTATCATCTCATCATCACTGCCTATCACACGACCATTATGAGGTTTGATTCTGTATGCTTACTACATTTTTTGTATCGTTCTCTTCTTCTCTCCCTCACACCCTCCTCCAGGTATGCTCGTACTTCAAGGATCCACTGCTGTGCGTTGGAACGGTTGCCGTCGATCAGGTAAGACTGACAATGGACGGTGAAAACATAATGAAGCTGTGGAAATAGAACTTTCCCGAGCTCATTAACCTTTCACCATCGATGAAAAGCTTATAGTGGTTGCCTCTAATATGATTCTCATGTTTTTTTTTTACTTGTCCTCTCACTCGACACAGGTGAAACACCAGATCGAGCATACCGCCGGCGAAAAGCGCATCATCTACAATAAGCACTAAACAAACAATCCGCAAAACCAATCGATCGAACAAGCGAGATAGTGCAGTACGGCGGTCCTGGTCCGGAATAGATACGTTATGATTCCAAATACTAAATATGCAGAAAATTACGAATCATTTTCCTTCTCACAATCACCACTTGTTGAAGCTACCTTTTGCCATGGCAGATAGCCGACACGATACGATCATCAAACAAGAGCAATCAAAACTTTGTGAATTCACTTTAGTCAACTTTAGTTGCTTTATGTATCCTTTCGTAATTGAACGAGGAATATAAAAACACTGCAAATACCAGCCAGTGCATTCCGAAGAACGCACCGGAAACGAATACATATCAACAAATTGTCCCAGGAGAAGCAAACGACATATCAATAGAGAAAGGAAGGTAAATCTTTTAAGCAAACATGAACTTTTCTCTTAAGCCTTGCGTTACTAGTTGGGTCTTTATATATTTTTTCAATGAGAACGATTAAAATTACATTTACTAAAACCCATCCACATGGTGGAACTGATCGTAAACAGCGTCCTGGACGGAAGTTTGCCGTGTAAAAAGAGGCGAACGATCCCTGGAAAGATAAGATACAAAAAAGACATATTTTAACAACATTTCTCTACGTTCCACTGTGATTGACGCCAAGTGTACAGTCCACAAAAAAGAATGAAAAACAAAACACGAATGTGTTAACTTTTTGAAGCCAACACAAAAACAAAAACCCCACAACAGCACAACAGTTTCTATTCATGTTTCTGCTCTACTCTTCGCTCGGCTTTCGGCTAGTACCGTGTTTGTCCCGTGCTTCTGGTTACATGTAGCTGTGCCCACGTTCCAAGTTGTTCGTCCATTCCACGGTGACTCCAATCTAGTTGGCCTGTAAGATAGCGCGTGTACGTGCGGTGGGAATGAAACGAAGCAATGCAGCGGGGGCAATAAGCAAATGCCAGAAATTCTAGCTGCTAACTGTTTTTTCGTCCAACTACGGCATACAATTACTACCGATAACAAATAAACATATTTTATTGAAAAGAATACAATAAATACCCCCCATTGCTGATATAATCGGTTCTTATGCAAAGAATACATATCGTTATACACATGAATATAAATATAAATATATATATACAAACATATATACATGCATACTAACTACAAAGGTTACAAAATTGCGAGCAAAAAGGGTGAAACCTAGAACTAACAAGTCAAATCCAGTGTTGCAAACAATCCATTCCTAGTGTAAGTAAATTGGAAGAAGAGTAGAAAGGGCAGAGAATCGACGTGAAATGCAAGAACCTATGCAAAGTGAAGGAACAGGGGAAAGAGAGAGAAGAAAATAACAGAAAATACTGAAAAAAGAACAAAACAAACGATATCTTGAAAATATCGCTAAAAAATCCACAAATTCATACTGGCTGAGGCATTTTGAACTTTTAATCTTCTACACATACACACATACTTAATGTAAAATGTTTTCCGGCGGTTGATGGGGCGGTTAGGTCGGAGAGTGAAACAGAGTGAAAATCACACCAGATAAAAATGGGTGCGCTAAAACGAACGAAGAAGTTATGGTTAAATCGGAGCGCTTAGCCGGGTGTTATGGACGAGTTTGATGCGTATGCTTCTCCTACATAAGAAAAAAAGAAAAATGGAAGAAGAATGAAAAGAAGAAGAGGAAGAAGATAGATCTATAAATCCTACTCATCGCAAAGCAAGGATTCTTATGAAACGTTAACGCGGGCGTACTTTTGCGCTGCTACTTGTGCTCGAAGGGCGCTACTGTGTTGAAGTCCTGTTGGCAGCCCAACTCGGCACGAATCTAGCGAAGAAGCTACACCACCGCCTCGCTGCTACCCCTCCGCCATACCACCACTATCCTCCGCTCAGAGGAGCCTTTATTGGTGGTTCCGTTTCCGCCAGGTTTGGCCAGCCAGTTGAACGTTCGCGGCTGAACCGGATCGGTGGGATACGTACGTTTCGCGCGCCAAACTACGATCATCGACGGTTTGCTGGCGAAAAGGGCTAAAACATCATAGTAAAATCACTAACGAACCGAGCCACCTCGAGGCTGGTGCACGTACAAAACGATGAACAAATATTTCCATTCAAAAACGAAACACGGACGAAACGCGTTCGCGATCGAGCTGGTGCACGCGAACGCTACTGGTCGCTGCTGGTTGAAACGGAAACGGAATCGCAACCATTAAACGCGCACTTGGAGAAGAGTGAAAAGTATTTTCGACGCAAGATTTTCCTTCCATCGATCGAACCCTTTGCTGAGCGTGTTTGTTCGTGGTCGGCCCATTGTCACCAGCAGTCTGAATACAGTGAAACGGAATCGATTTCCCATCTCGATGCTCTGAAAATCCACCAAGAAAACCTAGCCCCGGTCTCCCCACCAAAAACTGTACGGCTACCGGAACGAATCCGGCCAGCAAAGGCACACCGATCGGTGGATCGAATCCGGGAGTCCAGACCACGATATCCCCAAAACTATGATCATGAGTGAGCCCTTGAGATTGAAATGACAATGGTTAAGGTTCTGAAATTACATATCAGTGTACGGACGATACACGCCAATATCGACACTCTCCACACGAACACTCCACACGTAATACAGACTTACACATGCTGTTGTTGCTGAAGGATGCATGGCAAAGAAAACCGAACGCCAGAGATGCACAAACGTATCCTACAGTACACCTACATACAGAGCAGGAAGCAGGAACCGAAATCTTTACTCTATTCAGCGCAAGCTTGCCAAGCAAAGGCATAACAAAAAAAATCACAAAACGAAATCCAAATCTAATGAAACGAAGAAGAAAAGAAGAAAATTGAAAACAAAATCGCACATTACATACATATCAATTACTAATGTAAGGAAAACCCGGCGGAAGTGACAAACGATTTACACGAATTCCACACAGAAGACGACCCGTTGCTAGGGTAACGAGAGTGCTGAAGACGGACTTAACCATGCAACTTTTTCCGACCCGACGTTCTGCGCACGAGTTTCTGCATCCGTGATCCACATGGATCCACATCCACGTTGTCAACTCATTTATCTCCTAAAATATTTCGTTGACAAACTGTATATCATTTGCGTGTAGTTGTTTTGCTTGAAAGTAAAAGTTACGTAGAATTTTTAAATTAACATAATTTTAACTTTACATTGTTTCACTCTAACGAAAAAGGACTATAATTCTGATAAACCCTTTGTGTTGATCGTGCGTACAACGAACGGTACAAGTGCATCCCTTAAAAGAGATATAAAATTATGAATGAAAATAGAAACTATATGTGTACATCTCTTCAATGTTCCACTGGTGTTACTGTTTTGCTGGGCAACTATCCGAAAAAATCGCATGTTCATGAACGTAAATGGGGAAAAGAAAGGAAGTACGGAAAATAATATTAACTATTTGACGAACGATTTTTTCTTGCTTCCGTAGCGTATGAAAAGGTTCAATTAGCAAATGATGGCATATATTTTCATGATTTTTTATTAATTTCTTACTAATTTTTAACCCTATTGAGAGAAAATGTATTTCTGTTAAATTAGTTACGAATTATTCTTATACAAGTATTCTTCTTTTAACTAAATCGAACACTAAATCAACACTCGATTAATTGGACGCGGCACCGTACTTTCCTTCGAAACACCTAATAAACTCAGCAAACTCCTCTGTCATAGCGTTCAGGTTTTCGATGGCAGCGGCGATGGATTGTCGGTTATAGTCACCGACTTGCTTCGATTGTTCCGCTGACTGCTGACAAATGCTCCACGGTGTTTGAGGTTGCTCCGGCGCGGGCGTTTCGATTATCGCACTTTTTCGACACAGGGTCGAAGATGATACCGGTAATGGTGTTTTGAAGGTACACATACTACCACTAGAACTGGAAGGCGAAGGAACCGCAACAGGTGGAAGGGGTGTCGAGCTGCTGATAGGATGACATCCACTGATCGAACTTTCAGCTATTGTTCTTTCCAGACCCAAGACCATCCTCGCTCGTTTCGGTGTGGCGAGTGAAAAGAGCGCCGGCGAGGTGCGACTAAAATCGAGATCCTTCGTGATGTCGTTCTCGTCGTCTTCTTCAAGGAGGAGCTCGTTTTCCGCAATTTCACCGCTGTCGTCCAATGGGAATGCCGTTTCGTCTATAAAAATACCTTGATCTTGCGTTGGAGCCGATTCCATTGTACTCGATTCGTTAGAGGGTGACGATGTATGAGCCAATAGGCTAGCATCCAAGGACTGTACGAACTCCAAGCCCGAACTGCTTGGTCCATCGCCGGCTTCATTTCTCTCGTTCGTCGAACCAAACGATAGCGGTAGGCTACCAGGCTTTGGTGTTTTCTTTGCTGCTCGTCGTACCACCGAAATTCTATTCCTGAACATGGTTCACACACTTACTTTCACACGTCTATCTACCTGCAGTGGCACCGGCACAAATGCTGGAGTCGTGCCAGAACCAGTGCTTCGACGTTTTATTACCTTTTTGAAATACGTTGCTATGGATACGGCGCAAGCCAACTACCACTGTTAAATATTTAAATATCGATATTGGTGTCGCTACGATGATGTTTGTAAAGGTGAGCAGAAGTATTCTGGCTATTGAAATATTCTAACATGTGTTCAGTACGAAAAGGTTTTTATGAATTTAACAATAAAAATATTCATGCTTTATTATTATTTTTACAGTATAATATAACCTATCCGTGATACAAGCCCGCCAACGCTTCCTGTATGGCCCGCAGACAGGAAATGTTCGTCTGAAATCCGCCTGCCTTTTCTGCTAAGTTTTCTGGCCTGAAATATAAAACAACGTTATATCATTTTACAAGCACAAGGAACTCTTTCCTCCCCGCTTTGCTTACCGTATGTGCCGTATGTAGCCACTGTTGATCACTTCATCCAGCGACGGTGGCGCAGGTCCTTCAGTAATGAACTCCTGCGGTTCGTACGAATATAGTGGACCCTCTTCCAACTTGGGCACGGCCAGGAACCCGTGCTGTCCTTGGAAACCGGTCGCAATACCGGACGAGAAGTGAGTCTGTTTCGCAACGGGCGGCGGTGCGACCGGTTTCGGTAACTGTATTTGGGCCTGTTCCGCTTTCTGCGTAAACTTATCCACGATCGCGTTCGCATCCTCGTAGCTGGCCATCAGTGAATCGATAAGTTCTTCTTTGTTTTTCGTTTTCTGCTTGCGATTCTCCGCCTCGATCAGTGCAAGCTCTTTCCGGCGCTGGTCGAACTGTTCTCGCTCGTACTCGACTATTTGCTCCAACTCCAGCTCGTCCTTGCTCAGCTTACTTTTGTTCTTCATAATGACGTCCCGGTTGTCGCGCTTGTACTGCTCGATCCGTTTGTTGGTGTTGATGATGTCGATATTGTTGCACAGGTTGAACACGAGCTCCTCGATCATCTCCAGGTAATCGTTGTACTCGTCCAGAGATGCAAAATCGTCTTCTTTTTTGTTGAAATCCTTCAGTAGACGTTTACGAATCTGCACCTCCTTGTCGACGTTAGAATCCTCGAACAACTGCACGCGAAAGTTGCTTCGCCGCAGTGCTACATTACACTCCGGACAGGAGCCCGAACCTTTCAGAAACAGCAACTCAACGCAGCTTTCGCATAGTGTATGACCACAGACGTTTACCATCAACTTAAGCGACGGATTCCGATATTTGGTTGTTTTGCATCGCGGGCAAACTTGATCATCCATTATGAGATTTTGGTGTTTACTTTAGCCACAGTATGTGCAATGGTACCTCTTCGTTGTGAATTTTTAGTGTCTCCAAGTATTATGTCTTTAATCGCAAATTTTTATTTTAGGCAAATGTAACTTCAAAAACCGAAAATAGTTTAAAGTTTGGATCAGTATCAAAAACTCGCACGCTTCCATAAAAATGGATATTCGTTTGTTTACATTATTGTTTACCGCTTCCGATTTGACGTTTAATGACAGATATTCATTAGGCCATGCTATGATAGCTGCTCGATATGTCACATTTGTGTAAAACTACCCGATCGAGCAAAAAGAGCAGTTTCGGGAAATGAAGAAGATCACATTAAAACTTCAATTGCTGAACTCAGTTTAAATGAAAATAAACCTATGTAGTTTTAAAAGTTTCAACAGATTGGATAAAAGTACTTTCTTGCAGCAATACTTTTAAAATTTTGATAACTTCGAGCGAAACTGCTTAATTCGAGCAGTCCAATAACTGCTCTCCTACTCGCTGGGCTTGAAGTCAGTGTTTACAAATGTGTTTACATTTTTTAAACCTTCGAACCAAGCGTATCGCATATTCGTCGTTCTTGCAATTTTAAGAAAAAATCAGCTGTACCAGCAGTTATAAGGTAAGTAATAAAGAACCAACTAATCCAAACACACTAGTGGTTTTGCACAAGTCATGTTTGAAAAACGTACCTTCGTCAGAATCAATATCCGAGAAAAGTAAAACATCAAAACACAAATAGTGATTCGCGTGGCCTGACGATGGGTGTGTGACGCGCGTGTTCTTATCAAATCAACACCGGAATATTGTTGTGGACGCGGACTGATCGGCCGACCCTTATCGGCAGCGTCGTCGGTCTTTGAACGCGATCAGTCGTGCGAAGGAATTTGTAGAGGCAAGCAGAAAATCGTCGGGTCAAATCCGGGCTAGAAGCGCAGTCCCGAAAAACAGGGCATCGTTCGTGTTTTGCGTATTAAGCATTTTGTTACATTTTTTTTAAGCAGCTACGTAACGCATTCACTCCCTACCAAAGTTATCACACAAATCGCATTTAGTAGTGGATTTTCGGAGCGTATTGATTTGAGTGTGTTAGGCGGCGTGCTTTCGTAACCCGCGAATCGATCGGAAGCAGGCAAAATATTAAATTAGTGAAGTTTTCTCTCGGTGAATTAGCCTACAGGATAAGAGGCGTCCTTCCGACGGCCAAAATGCGATCCCCACGCAAACTACTGGCGTTTGCCGTCCTCCTGTTCTGTTGCTGCTCACTGTCCGCGGGTGTGTTCTTCAACGACGGAGGAACCTACCTAGGATCGCTTCGGCATCTGTTCCAGAAATTTGGTCAACGGTTGCAATCGGAAAAGCATTTATCGCCCGTTATCTTCGGTAAGTTTGTTCCGTCCTTTTCGTTTTCACTTTTTAGCCAATCACCTGCTCTGTGCTCTTTGTTCCGCTTATCAAGCGAAACAGAGGAAATGTTTGATTGGTTTGGAAGGTCGGTTATAAACAGTAGGAATATATGACAACAACGCAACATGATGAATCACGGCTCGCGACACAAGTTGAGAGAAAATAAAGCTAATTTACGTAAATGAGATCGCGCGATGATCACGCCACGATGATCGTGTAAACATGACCTGATACCCTTTTTCATGGAGGATTATTGTGGTCTTTCTTTTTGATAGTCTTATTAATGGTCTTACTATTCATAGTGGTCGCAATGGAACAATCTGTGAGTTGGATTTTCACTATCCGACTAATAGAAAACATTCCTTATTAGAGTTGGATTTTGAAAAAATATTACATTACATATTACCTTACAAATACTTGGCAATATTCGTACAAATACTTGACAGTATTTAAATATTCGAATTAAATTCAATTTTGTTGCTTTCAAGTACAAATGATATATTATTACGTATGCAGTGGGCTTCATTCGTACACAATTTAACATTAAATTAACGTAATATATTTTTCCCATATTTTCATTTTCAGTGCCAGGCGATGGAGGTAGCCAAATGGATGCGATTATCAATAAACCTAATAAGGTATCGATACTTTGCCAGAAGCATACAACCACCTTCTTCAATCTTTGGCTCAATAAGGAGCTGCTCATACCGCTAGTGATCGACTGCTGGATTGATAACATCCGACTTGAGTACGACAATGTGACGCGTACCTCACGAAACCCTCCCGGTGTAGTAACGCGTGTACCCGGTTTCGGTCAGTCCGAAACGGTCGAATGGATTGATCCGTCACATGCCTCGGTCGGTGCGTACTTCGTCAACATCGCTAATGCACTAGTCTCATCCGGGTACATCCGGGACAAATCCATCGTCGGTGCTCCGTACGACTTCCGAAAGGGACCGCGTGAGTATATCCTGCGAATATCATCCCACTCGGCGTGTTTGTTTCTAATAATTTACTGCACTTTTTTCTCCCAAAGATGAACATAACGAATACTTTCTCGCACTCAAGTTTCTCGTAGAGCAGACGTACACACTGAATCACGACACACCGGTCACATTCATTGTGCACAGTATGGGCGCCCCGATGACGCTTCATTTCCTGCAGCAACAAACGGCCGCCTGGAAGGCGAAGTATGTACGGCGTGTTATTTCGCTGGCGGGTGCCTGGGCCGGCAGTGTGAAAGCGCTGAAAGTGTACGCGATCGGTGACGATCTCGGTGCGTTTGCCCTGAGCGGTAAAACGTTGCGTGCGGAACAAATCACAAACCCGTCGCTCGCTTGGTTGCTACCGTCGCCACTGTTCTGGAAGCCGAACGAGGTACTGGCACGGACACAGTCGCGCGTCTACACGATGGATCAGATGGAAGCGTTTTTCAACGATCTCGACTACCCGAACGGATGGGAAATGCGAAAGGATTCGTTGCCGTACACGCTGAACTTCACCGCACCTGGTGTGGAGCTGCACTGTCTGTATGGTAGCAATGTTACCACGGTTGAATCGTAAGTGTTCGTGCATCTTGTATTAGGAAAGTTGAATTCGGTTTCAACCGTTTTCTCCCCACCTCTCATAGATTGGACTATCAAAAATCGTACGATCTCAGCGGCACGCCGGTATTGAAGATGGGTAATGGTGATGGTACCGTCAACATACGTTCGCTCGAAGCTTGCAAACAGTGGACAACGCAGCAGAAGCAACCGATCACCACCAAAGCTTTCCCCGGTGCGGATCACATGAGCATTCTGGCCGACGTAAACGTTATCGACAACATCGTGAAGTTGCTGCTGGCGGATCTGAATTAGGCAATGCTTGTCAGCCTACATTCTGGTGCCATTAATTCGCTCTATTAGTAATCCACTCCTACCGTGCACCCCGAAGAAAAAGAAAAAGCAGACAGAAATACTCTTCGTTAAAAGACTTCCCAACCTAAAGACTCGATAGATTTTATGTGATTTACATGTTCGTTTAGCTCAATGTTATGTTCCAATGTCTTCGTGTGTTTTGTTTCAAACCTTGCTTTTGTTGTTTTTTAAGCACCAACAGTTATGAATCTCACTCGTACATTTCGCGGATGCATTTAATAGCACGCAGATCTGGTAAGAAGAAAACAACCAATAAAGGTATATTGCAACTAAACCAAGAGCACTGTGGGGCATCAGGAGATGAAATTCTATCACATTCGCAAAGGAAAAGAAAACACATGCAATCGCACAGCCGCACACTAGCAAACGGACGTGTATTATTGCACAACATGGCAGTGAAACTCGGGTGAAACTTAAACCTCCTCGCAGACACAAACAGAGACTGTGCGAAGGGAAACGTTGAGGCTATGTGTTGAGTAAATATTCAATACGTTCGGTGAGCATGGTGACCTTTTCCCCATAGTCCTTGCAGAACTTGCCGGGCGTGGAATGGGAACAAAAGAACGATGCAGTTTACGTAACCATAAACCTGGATGATATTTCCATCGTGCTCGGGCGGGTAGCTGGCATTTTCAGAAGAATGTGTTCGAACGTATTTTGATGACGCGAGGTGCGCGAATTCGTTCCGGTGCGACGTAACGAGCGTATGACATTAGTAAAAAATAAATCAATTACATGAACTTTACGCACGTTTCCAGATGTTAGTGTAGTATAATGAGTTTGAATTATAGTGAGTAATTTAATCAGATCAGTGTAGCTATGTGTGTTGGAAACGTGGCTAGATCTATCTTTAAAGAAGCAAGCAACAAAATAACAGTCGTCCTTAATTAATTATTCTCATTGCTGACCTAAAAATTGATGTAAAACGAAACTCCATCAACTTCATGTATCAGATATGATTATAGGAAGATTCAACATACACATTTATTATATGAAGTGAAAAACTTATTTTTAATTACTAAAATATAGGAAGATAAATATTAGAGACTAATTAGACTCACTTACCGATTTATGCATAGCACTAAAAACATGAAATCCAAACATTGGTGTCTTCGATTGTGATATTATCAGAAAAATAACCGAAATAATTTTCTACTGTCCATCTCGTTATATTGCTGACCATGTGATGTGGTTATTTTACGAAAATTTCTCGTTACTTCTGATATTTTTCGAGCATTTTCAGCATATTTTGCAATCGTATGGGATACTTCACCCCCAGTTTGAACTGCACCATAACGAGGAATAAAGTTACTAAAATTCATCATACGGACACAAATCATATCCACTCTCGTCAAAGTCCAACTCTCAAAAATACCTAGTATAGGTACAGGCTCCTTTTTTACCAAAACATAAACGTAAACGCACGTGGCACTGTAATCATTCTGCAGAATTCAAATGCACATCAAAATCCAAAGTAGGCTTTTCCTACGAACAACGGCCTAACTGGAACAGCTGAAAGTAGATCAAGCCAAATGGGATGAACATACAAAACTGGACAAGACACTTTCCCTTCAATAGGTCAATGGGCAGACAAGCCTATAACTGCGAACCACCTTCCACTAATCGTTGTAAACTAACCGTGAAGACATTGTCGCACAACAAATCCGTTACAAGGAAAAGCAAACTTGTCAACTCCCACTCTCCCTCACACGTGGCAAGAAGTGGTTCGTTGATTTTTGAATGGTAAAAATAGTGCACGTGTGGCACAGTACCCAAACTTCTGCTTCAAACGAACCACTTGCGGCCAATTTTGGAGCTGTGGTGCGTAAGTACTTAAACGACCGTCAAACGCAGCATGAGCTCAAATATGGTCTGATGCCATTTTACAACGCACTAGCTGGCTCTGATTCATGAATAAATGTTACTGTTCGTGTAAGGATGATTTTCGTTGAATGCTTTCCCTTCGGTACAAGTCTGTTCGCCTTTTTTCCGCCCCAGGTCATTGCCTGGATCCTGGCTACCCCGAACGCTGGCAATGCTCGCGGCCATGTGCGTACAGCCGGGAAGGGCAAACGTTATCGCGCCCCTTATCACGTGGGAAGCACAAGAGGTGTAATTTTCACAGCAGCTCCCGATTGAGTCGCCGATTCGAGGGGCGGTCGGTGGCCGGGACTCACCATTTTTAACCGATTTGCCGGCAACGTGTGCACTGTTCCCGGAACCGGAGGAGCCCCACGCGGGATAATTTTGTTTATGGGGGTATTTTGTCTTTCCTTTTACTTTGCCACACGCACACGGATTATGCTCGTGGCTCGATGCTGCCCATGCCGGTTGGGTTTGATAACCTTGGGTAATGCGCTGCTATTTATCCATGCTCACTACACACTATCACTCACTAAATAGCAATGCTTACGTTGTCCTCGGCGAAAAGGTTACCACACGGGCTGTTAGGAAAATGTGTACGTGTGTGTTTCGCTCCCGCGTTACCTAACCACGTCAAAACGCAAAATCGTACCGAAATTACGAATGTACGTCGCAATAAAGTAAAGACGGAAGTTTATCCCTGCCGCGGAGCACGGGAAGTTATGCGGTTGGCTTTATGTGGCTACCCGGGAAAAGAGTGTTTCATACCGAACCGAACCCAACGCCGCCACCTGCAAGCAGAAACAATGTTTTCGGAAACGTCGCTAGCCGGTTCCGTTGGCGAGCGAAAACCGGCATGCCAAAGAAAACACGAACGAGCGCTTTCGCTGCTCTCCGGTAGGAAACACCTGTACGTAACGCAACAACCGGTACGTAAGAGGGAAAGTTCGCAGCCCTGTTTTCCACGAGTTTCCACACTTCTAAGGTAGTCGTGCACGAGCATTACCGGGCGAAGACTTACGTGGAATTGTTTACGATCGTTGATTCGTTTGATCAATACGTTACGATGCGTTGGAATCATTTTTCTGCATGGTACGACGTAATGATAAGAGAATCGCAAGTAGTTTTTCGGTTTCGCGAATACAATTCCAAATAGCTCCAGTTGCATGCATCTACTTTTATTTTAAGATTATAGGTGATAAAATTTTCGAAGTCAATTACGGTTCCACTTATTACGCGGTTCTACGAGTGATTAGCCAAACTTCACAGAAGCGAGTATAAAGTAAGCGTTTTCTTTCTCTTTTCGAATTTCAAGTATTTTGTTAAGCGATTGTACTTAAATAAATTGCTGACCAAAATTTCATAAATAATTGTACGAGTGTTTTCCTACCGAATCGCAAACCAAATGAGCAGTGTAATACTAACGTGAATATCAACTACAGAATAATTGTTTTTTTTTCCGATTTAATACCTTTAACACAAAAGGACAGTATTGTGCAGTATGCAGTATTATAATCATTTCAGTCGAATTTTATAATTAATACATACTAAGTGCTCCTTCCCTGTAACGGATATAATCGTTTTAATTCGTTCGATTCACAACACCACGTAATAATGTTAACAAACTAATCGCCCAAAAGGTTGTTTTCTGGTTTTTATGATTTGAAGAAAGCTTTGATCCAAGGGTTTCTTTAATTACTACCAATATGCACTAGACATCATATTAGGCATCCAGTACTCATAAGTATGAGTGTCAGTACTTCAAGCATCGAATAAGTGAGTCACTTATTAAACAGTTAAGTTGTTTTTTTAGCTTTCATTTACCTGCATATTATAGTTCAGCATGTAATTGAAGACACAGTCAACGTAACAAATGCGTTAAAGCTTTGAAATACCTGTGGAATGATGAACAGGGTAATAGTATAACAATGTTATGTAAGACAATCTGCTTATTTTTTTTCATCATTTTAAAATAAAAAAAAATATTAACAATCTACAATCAGCAAAATTCTGCCAGAAGATGGAATGAAACTATTTGCCAGTTTTTGAAAACTCTAATAACCAGCAGCTGGTTTTGCTAGCATCCAAAATCTGTAAAGCGTAAGCTTTTTTCTTCGTTACTACTATTTAGACCTTAGTGTGGTACAATGATTCTTGTTAATATATTCGATTATTTTTTCAACACTTCGATTCATTAGTTCCAATAAGTAAAATGTTTAAACCATTTATGAACTTTCCTTAGAATGAAGGCAATTATTGTTTAATTAGCAACAATGCCCTGAGTATAGTATGTTGAGATTATAGATGAGTAATAATTACCTTGCCTTTATTTTGAAAGAACGTATATTTGCTGTTCATCCCTCATCACAAATCTAGTTTTCACGTTTATTATACCACGTTTTCACGTATCACCACGATCCTAATCGTCAGTATGGGACTCACATGTCACAGGCGAGGTTAAGTGCAATTGATCCTAAACACCACGTTTACCACAAAAAAATCCTTTTGAACCTAGGTAAACCATTGCAATGCCATTGAATTATGTTCATCACCGGGCAGCCAGCTCTAGTTTTTACCCACGAAAACACGTGCCGGTGGGATGTGCTTGACCATGCCAACACGTGGTTCAGCACCAAGAACATTATCATAGATACACACTCGGTGGAATCAAAATGAAATATTTATTATTTGACACCATTATGCATACCGGGACGATCAGGTCGACGCTTTATAACGATGCATAATGAAGGTTCATCCTGATGAGGGACCAGCTACAGGAAATGAAAACACACAACAGAGAACAACATTCGCGGAACAACGTGACAACGCGGTTGGTGACCGAACGACCATTGCTGCCAGGATTAAATGTGATACTAAGGCTGTACAATATCACCGTTGCCGTGCTCTCGAATAAACCAACCAGGTCGATCGATTCTGTGAAAGATAAACGAATTTTGCATCCTAATTGATAGCAGCATGGATATGTGTTGGAACTGGTCTTACTGGGAAACGTGCACTATATTGCGCTTTTTATGTACATTTTACATTTGCACACATTTTCGGATAAATAAAGCTGCAGCGAAATGAAAAAGTTTTCCGTTTAGTATTTAATACAAATTCTGAACTTTATTTCATTGAATTCCAATCGATCCAATGGTCACGTAATGATTAAAAGACGCTAGCGGACTTACAATCGACAAATAAAAAGAAAAACACTTATCAGTTAATAATACAAGAAGTTTGACAAGTATGATAAAGAATAACACGATACTGTACGAGCAAACGGATGGGACAGGATAAAAAGGAGTGAAGCTTCCTTCTCGGCAGCAAAAAAGCAACATCTAATCGATCGTGTCAAAATGCGCCCTGTTTCCGCTCTTAATCGCTTTTTTCATATCCACTAACAACGCCATCACTCACGCACACTCCTAACGAAATCTATGTTTTCCTTACTATCTCTCTCTCTCTCTCTTGAAATATCTATCTCTTTCTTTTGCTGTTTTTGCCGTCGCTCCCTAGCTAAAGGTCATTATCAATTAGAGAAATTAATTCAGCGACGCCGTGAGCAATCTCAGTGCGGTGTTCGGATGGAGAAGGGTTACTTTTCCTTTTCTTGTAACGCAAGGAAAGGGTACCGAAATCCCCGAATTGGCACAACGTTTACGCTCAACAAAAGTTGAGCAATCAGTTTGTAATGCGCCCACGCTGCTGATATTGGGTTTCGCGTAGTTTTCCGACGCTCTTTTGTAGTGTAAATATTATTATAAGTATGCGCTTTTCTTCTACTAGGTGTGCGTTTTGACTAGCTTTTCCTTATGTCAACAATATGCTCCTCGTCGTGATCATGATCGCGATAAATATAATTTGATATTAGGCTCATCCATTTCCCTATAATGTGTCGAACGCTTATTTGCTTACCGTTTATATATGCGCCAGCCCCTGTATATCAGTTTTCAATTCTAAATTTCCAATATTTCCTATAAACAATTCCGCAATAGACTTTCAGTTTTTTACGCACATTTACCAGATCGTGGAAAGCGCAACTAGCTTGTTAACTGACATTTCTTTTCCTGTAGTGGGAATTTAGTATCGCATTTGTTTGCTGGTTCAACATTGACATCTATTTACGGGTGAGTGAGTGTATGAGAGTGTTTTTTAATGTTTTATTCTGCATGGTGCGTGTGATAAGCATTCTGAAATGGGTTTTGTTTTATGGGCCGTATATAGGTGGATTTTCGTCTACGCTGGAAGGAGGAAGGGAAAATTCGGAAGAAAGAAACTTAACTTTACTCACAGCCTTACTTGAATTTTTACTTCATCCTTCCCGATGACATTTCGGTCCAATAAACGAGCTATTAGTAAGTAAGAGTCCTCCGAAACAACGAGGAGATATTAAGAGACTTATGGATCGTTTTCGCAAAACGATTTTAACTTAATTGAGTTCAAGATAGGGGTATACGAGACAGTTGGAAGGTGACAGAGAAAAACATGCTGTCTGATCATTTGCAGGCCTTACCCCGGCCCCGAGAAGAAGCTGCTTCCCTCACAGCTAACCATCGAGTAATTTTCCGTCGGTATCTTCTAAATTTATGAATGGCTAGTACTTCGTCACCGACCTGCCTACCTACTCTCTTTGTTTCATTCAATTTCTTGTTTGTTAAGCCAAATGAACGCGAAACACCGCAAGGCAACGTCTCGAAAGAACGATCGAGTGTGTGTGAGGAATGATCGTTGCGTGTTGCCGATGAGAAGACCTTTCGATACATATTCAAGAAAATCCATCCTCAATGACGTCCGAGCAGAGCGAAACGAAAGAAACAATCACACACACACACATCAAACGCACAAACCTGCGCTTCCTGCAAAGGAAGACAAAAATAGTTACCCATCGCCGGGCAGATTGGGACGCTGTTTCTGCAAACAATGCACCACCTCCGGGAAGGATGACGTACGTATATGGGAAGCACCAGACATAATGCTGGAATAAAACGCTCTCCTACCGGTGTCCCGATAGCGCGCCTCCACAATTACCACATCATATCATCGTAGTCGCCACCGGAAATGCCAACGGCGAACCAAAACATACCGGCCCCGGCCTACGACGGCGATGACGTTTGTCAACCGGGGACGTGCGGGAACGTACCGGCAGCAAGATTGTAAAAATAAAACCATAAAAAACCCGACTTTCCACCGCACACACTCAGGTGGACGGAGGGATCTATTTTTACGGTGACTCAAGCCACAGTCGCTACTCATCGAATATGCATTCCTCCTCTCCCCTCCCGGGGGAAGGTGGTTAAAATATTGAAAAGATTCGTTCTGCCACTGACAGGCGAACTATACCAACGATGGAGGGATGCCGAGGTGTCTTGGTACGTTTCGGTCGGCTGTTTGGCTTATTTTTTTTTTTGCCTTCCATCTTGAAACCGGTCCTGATGGATGCGCACTTGCGTCAAACCAAACCGTAAGCTCGACGTAAAGAGCCGACGAAAGTACTGCAACCGTCGAGGAGGAAAACGGGAGCTCTCGCCGTGGGGGTTGCATTTTTATTCAGCCGTTTTGGAATCGGCAGCAAATGACGTGGATTGTAATGCTCATGCTGCCCTCGAATCAAGCAGCTATTTATTGCAAAAATTCCCTTTGGAGATGAGCATTCCTTCGCCGAGCATATTGCTCCTTCCCAGCTAGCACTTGCAGCTGTTTTTAGATCAAAAATCTCCACATCGTCCACATTCAAACTACGGTCAGGTTCGATTTGCAACACATGAAAAAACAGATCCCACAGGCGGGGTAAATGTTTTGAATCAGGATCAAAATCGCTCGATAAAAATACAGCCTTCTTTGCTAATTTTGGCCCAAAAGCACAATCACCATAAGGTGCCCATCATGCGAGCCTGGGCGTTTGCTACTAATAGACAACGCCAAAACAAGATATTTATTGTACCCCTCGAAAACACCGACTTACCGGGTTCGACGTAAAATTTCCCTCAGGACAATCTCGATTGGGTAAAACAACAACAGCCTGGGATGGAACAACGCTTCGGCCCGGTAACGAATCTCATGTCCCCGCCCGACAGTGCAAGCCTCCGTCGCATAATGCTTTCAAGTGGTGGCCCGGAATGAAACTCCGATGAAAATTAATTTTCCGCTGAACGAATCAGCTACAACGGGAGACCAGAAACGATTGATGTTATGCACAGTTTGTTTCTTGATCCAGCAGTAGCTTTTTGGAGGTTGTTTTTACGCTCTAAAATCGCCACTTGTTGTTCGGCGAAAGTTTGAGGGAAAATTAAACTTAAATCATATTGCTCCACTCTATAGCTTTTCCCAGAATAAAGTTTACTGATTTTCGATGCCGCGAGATCATAAACAGAAGCGAGGTGGGAAAATACGCCAAATTATTCAGTAATGTGGCAGTAAAGTAAAATTCCTTTTTGTTTTTGAACAACGTTCTAAACGGTTTGCTTTTTACAGGGTGGAGTTTTTTTTCAATATTTTTCGCGATTGAATTTTTGGTATCGAATGTATCGTGTGAGGCGAGGCGCCACTAACGTTATCCTACCGAAACAGTGTCTTGGAATCAATTTCCTGGTATCACTTTTCCACCTCCCATTACCCAAACTCTCATTCGGCCAGGCTTCAACTACTCCAGATGTGCCGGCACTTATAGGAACAGACGATGGAAAATTTCCCACCACATATGTTTACACTCTGGTTTGGTGCCTGTTTTTATGGAAAATTACTAGAAACCCACATACGCTGGCGCACGAAAGCATCCGTGAACGCTCGATTACACACATGAGGCTGTACGACTATCATTCGCTAATGAGGTGAAAACGAAAAAGTTTCCACTCCAGCCGGGTCGCGACTCATCGATCGGTTTCACGTGCGGAAAACCGAGTGAGTTGGACTGAACAACAACAAGAAAAAAGGGAACACCATGCGAAAAGGCTCGTAGAGTATCCCAAACGAAAAACAAATACCCGAATGCCACGCGCGGTGGGTTTTTGATCTGCAGACGCTTGTTGGCTTTTCCTCCGCGGATGAAACACTTTCTTTTAGCCAAAGCTCCCTCTGAAAAAGTATGAGCTAAAGTATGACTATCCTTTTTTCGCGTTCGTTAATCTAAGCAAATGACACTAATGAGGCTCGATTGAGTGGAAAGCTTCTTCGGAGGAAAATTTTCCATTCAAATCTGGCCCTGTGCTCCTTTTCTTGACGACCAGGATTTCTTGCTTCGGTCGCGATAGTTCTGTTTACACGAACAAGGCACATGGCACACGCGACAACATTATAATCGAATCGATATGCGAGAATCGCAAAATTGTGCACCGCGGCCGTCGGCATTCCGGGAGGAAGGCTTGCAGATGATCAACAGCATGTTCATTTACTCTCATACACACACAAAACACACACGCACACGGGTATACGCACAAAACACTAACACACATACTCTCTTATGGGCTCTTCGAACGGAGGTTTCAATACCTTTAGCTAAAACGATAAAGGCGTCCTCCGAAGCTATTTCGATTAACATGTGGAACAGTGTGGGTGTGAGTGAGTGGGAGGGATCAAATAGGATTAAATCAAGCGATACCGTGCCGATGATACCGGTGGAGGAGGTGACAATAAACGTGTCGCCGTGAATCGGCGCCTAAATGAGTGGAAATTTCTCGGCAAACATTCTCGCTTTGCACAGGGGTGAGTGGGCCGCCGTGGGAAGCCGCCGGTGGAGCTTCTGATCACTTCCAATATTATTTCTAGCATCACAAATTTTGTTAGCCCCACCGAAGCGCATCGCTTCCCACTTTGTGTCCGGCTCGCTAGCTACACCTGTGCTCAGTTTTGTTTGTTGTCTGCTGCTCACTTGCTGCTTAATTGCTGTCCTCGGCCGTGGTCGACGTCGGTCATAGGGAGGCGGTCGCTGTGAAGGCCTGGCGTCGCTTCATCACCCGCGACTTGTGCAGCTCCCCCTTGTGGCATGGCACGACCGTGCCCTGGCTGACGGGCGGTTGCCGGGTGCCATTGTTACCGATCAGCGTTCCTGCATCGTGCACACGAGAAGAAAAAATGGAGGAAAAAACGAACGTTAGATACAAAGTTTCTAGAAACTGGAAAGAACTTGTTGGTAATTTACTAAATTAATTTCCTAGTCTTCTAACGCAAGACCATTGATAAAACAATGGTAGGGGTGAAAAAAAATATATAATAATAGTAAAAAACTCAGAATGAATCTATACAATTGACAATATTTTTAATAAGTTGTATCTTTAGTGTTAATCCCCGTTAATAGATGGCGCCATCAGACTAAGGCTGGTATAATTATTTTCAAAGGATGCTATGTTTTCTCAATAATGGTTCGTTGGATCATATATTGGTTTGTTTATCTCTTTTTAAACATTACCATCTGAATATTGCTTAAAACTCTATGAATCGTGTTTGTTCATGACATAAAAATTTACTCCTAGTTACTTTTCTAAATGATCTACTGTAGCTTTTTAAAATTCGTTCCTAGTTGATTAATTTGCCTAATTAAAGAATAATTAAATGAAATAGCACTAAAAGCAAAAATGATCAATTACTCACCAAACATTTTGCTGACGGAGAACTTGCGTGGCTTGACCGGACGAGCCCGCGATTCCACCAGCAGACGCTCGAACGCTTTGTAGAGGGCGGGCGTATTATCTGCCACCGAAACCTCGCAAAACCCGATCGCGTGTGATGCAGCCAGCGATGCTCCTTCTGTTTCTTGGACCTACAAGAATCGTATAAAGAAGTGAGGAAAACATGAGTTTTTGTTTTATTCGTGAAACAAATACGAATTCTTTACAGGACGAGTCATCGCAGGACCGGAAACTGGGTTAAGTGGTTTTTACTGTTTCACTCGTGTTTGACATTTTGTTTTTGTTTTCTTATTGATTTTTGCACAGACTCATCCACTCTTTGGGTTTGGATTTTTTTTTTTTGGTAAAAATTCATGCACACATTTTTCCTAACCGGCCCCAAACAGCGATGAGAAATGAATGGAGCACGACCCCGGTAGGGGAAAATTCCGGCAGGATTAGGATCAAAACAAAACATTTGTCAAACGTTCTGCCACGGCCGCTCGGTTTTGATCGTGTTCCTGTCCGGCACAAGAACATCGGCGAAACAAATTGGCCACCGATTGGCCACCGCTGCGCTTTGGAGCCGAGAGCAGCCAAGGTTAACGAACCGTGCCGCTGTCACCGATCTTTCCACATTCAGTGACATCTTAATCTGCGAATCGGCGTGTCGGGCGTGGGTAAAACCTTCATCGCGGTGCTCCTAGCGCCCATTTAACCATTGAAAACTGGGTCACAACAGATAGCGAATCTGGATAATGTTTCGACGACGGTTCTCGCTCGCCTGTCAGATCGTGTTGAATGGTATTTGAACAGCGCGCCAAAACGCACAAACACACACATTCAAACGGACGTCGGACGTTTCGATTGGCATCATAATTAATTTCGATTAGCCACTAACAAGCTTCTCGTGTGTGCAGGCTGTCGAGGACTGTCGGTAAATTGACATCGACTGCCGGCGTGATCGTGAGTGTCTGTGTGCGTTTTGCAAGCGCTCGGTTGCCAAATTACACATGTGTTAATGAGACTTCTTCGTGGCTTCACCACGCGAAAGGTCGGTTTCATTGCAAACCCGCAAAACCGTGACTAATGAATGCAAGAACCCGTCAGGGAAAACAGGTGAAACCGTCCGTCGAGGTTGAAACGGTGTTAGGTCCAACCGTTTTCGTAACGAGGCCAATCCGGTTTCGGATACGTTCGTCCCAGATGGTGGATTACCTTTTTGTCTAACAAGAATGCAGCAGATCTCTTCGCTCGTAATCACGCAAGCTGCACATGCACAAGGATCACGCGATCACGTACAAAATCGTGCATAAACAATCCAACCGATCCGGGTAACCCGTGGCTTTGTATAAACAATATCTCATTCAAAACCAAAAAATCACTCAAAGCTACAAGTTGAAACCGCTACTCAACAAACGTATGAGAGCACTATTGGCTTAGGATGCTCAAATATTTATCTGCCCGCATCGAAACGCGCTGCAACACACGATTTAGCAACATTAATCATCATTGCTAACCGATATCGATCCGCACGAATTGTGTGACCGGAATGGGTCGTTAGAACCGGTTGCGCTACATTTGCAACACATTGTGCAGTGTTTTCAGCACCACTGTTCGCTTCCCTGAAGGCTTCTGCTTTCAGCAATTATGCATGATTTATTTTTGGATTAAAAGTATGGACTCCGAACAATGTTGAAACTGAGAAAGATATCCAAAAATCCATTGACCCCTAAAGAGCTCGTGTGTGATGGAAAGGAATGGCACTTTTAAAACTTCATCCAGTGATTTCGGTCGATTTGAAATTCCCTTACCCCGTCACCAAGGCGAACGCGAACCACTTTACACCCAATCGATAATAGATTTATTTCACTCGCAGGAAAGACCGAACAAAAATCGCACGGGTCGTTCAAGTGGAGGCGATCGAAATTCCACCCCATTTCATTCGCGATCATTGCGCAATCACGTGCTGAAAACGGGGGGCTCGTAAAGAAAAAACGAAAAATATGCTTGGCTTCATGGGGACGACGAGTCGTTCACATTTTCCCATTGTCTGCGCCTACACCGGTGGAGGCGCATGGTGTTTTTCGCGGTCTCACTAATAACTCCACCTGGCTGACGGAGCGAGCACCGTAACGTCGCGCGTACCAGCTTTCCAATGTTTATGTGCTACCGATGGTGAAAATCTCAACGAACATACCACATCCGAACGATCTGGATCGAGAAATCCCTATCGAAAAGTGGTTGGGTTAAATTTTACCCGAGCGCAAACATCGTATCGAATGTAACGTTTCCATTACCGCCACCCGTTAGTCGGATCGCCCTTTGCCACCGCCTCCAGACCAGATTCCAATCCGGCCAGCATTGATCCATCCTTTAGCATGAGCGAAAAAATGTGAAGCACCAAACCACAAAATTCGTTCGCGAAAACCCCGACCGAAACTCGCGCGTTCCATCCCATTTCACGTTACGCTCTAATTGCCGTACGCATTATACGTACGTGTGGCGGGCTTCTTCACTCTCCACTCGCTCCGGCCGTTTTCATATGCCCCACGGTGTGACGGTGAAAAATGAACGCTCTCGCAACATAATCCAGACGCTGCGCGGGTTGGATTCCACTTACTCTACGCTCGGGACGTCTCGAAGGAAGCATCGAAGCGTCGAAGATGGAATGCTACAGCTGCGGTGCGGGTTTTCTTTTTGACTTAATTAACTTTCATCAAAATAAGAGCAGCTCAAATCATCAATGAAACGTCACACTGGCACACGTGTGCGTGTGTTTGTGTGGGTGCGTGAAGGTTACACGAGTCATTCCTTATCTCCGACTGTCTGCATTTCAGAGATGTCACAGCAATATCGATGCAAATTGCCACCCACCGGCGGCCCGGTCGCGGGGTTACAAAAAGCACCGTGGGTTCGAACAACGCTCGGAAAGGGCATCGAGCTGGGCAGGAAATTTTGTTTGCATATCGGTTACGTGAAAAGGGTGGGAAGATGTGGAACCAATCGGAAAATCATTCGGTCCGTTACCAGGCACTCACCTGGTACCATCGATAGAGCCAATCTCCAACGAACCCCGTTTCCGGCTCAAGTGTTTCTTAGTATTTTTCCACCACACCTCGAGCATTTTTTATCGACTTTAATCCCTCCCCAAAGCGGAACCCAGTGTGTTCGATCGGTGGGATAATTGGACGCCGATAGTGAGATAGCCCCGCAATCAACTCCCGCCTCAAGTTCAAGTGGGTTCACGGCACCTACCTCGCGCAGGTGATCCAGGTCGGCCTTGTTACCGACCAGGTAGGCCGATGGTGCGTTCTGCAGTTGCCGCAGCTCGGCCAACGACCGCTGGGCGTACTCGTAGCTGCCCCGGTCGGTGATGCTGTACACGATGAGGCAGGCGTCCGCCCACTGGATCTGCTCCACCGGGAAACCGTTGTCGTTCTCCGCCGAAATGTCCACAATCTCCACGTCCAGCACGCCGCTGTCGAGTGTGACGGTTTGCTTGTAGAGAAGGTCCGTGTTGGAGCTGTACTCGCCGATGAACCTCCGCGTCAGGTAGCGCACTGTGAGGGCTGTAAGGAAGAGGGAACGGAGAGCAGGGCGAAACTAGTCAGTTAAAGCAAACCCTGAGGGAGCATTTTGTGCTACTTTTTATTTCATATTACTACACTTTCCCAGGTGGCGTACGAGACGCATCGGGGGAAAAAAAAAAAGCGACCGCTTACTGCAATTTTATCCCCCAACGGTGCGTACACGTGCCGTCTGGACAACAGTCCTCACCGACATGTGGCCGGCACGAGGTTACACGGGCAACCGTTGCACCACGCAACACGCACAGCAGGTGGTAGAGATGGTGGTCATTCTCGTTGCTGACGGTGTCTTTACGTCGAAAATAAAATGTATTTCCTTAAAGCATTTTTTTTACGGCGCTTTAGTAACCATTTTCTAAGCGATGGGGCCGGTCTACACCGACATCATAATCGAAGACTAATCGGCAATAGGTCGGTTTCGACCACCGTCGAAGGTCAGCAGCAGAACCACAAATGACATCACATTAGTCATTAAATCCGGGTGCCTGGTTATGTCCGTGCAAACGGGGTGAGGATTTCCTTCACCCCAATATTTGTGGTCGACTGACGCGATCGACTCACCCGCACATTCACTACCGGTGTCTTCTTTCCGTTATGTGCTAGCAAACGAGTATGTGCAGAAGAAAAATTTACTTGAAGCGAGCTAAAGAAAAATAAAAAGAAGGGAACAAAAATCCGCCGACCCATTGCGTCCTGAGATTAACTCTCAATTGCGAGCATCCACCTTCTTCCTGGGCGGCCTCGGTGCCACTTCAAACGCGTGTTGGGTGTGATGAAAAATTTCCTACTTCCACCGCGCTCCCAAAATACGGACGCACGCGGAAGACGAGCGCCACTTAGGCTTGAAGTGTGGGATAATATGTTAACGTTTTTATGACCGACAGACATGGGCGACGACCGGCCCGTACCGGCGGAAGACGGAGGCAGAGTACGCGCCCCTAGCGACTACGGGCACACGGAATTTAGGTCAAAGACGCGCTCGATAACTGACTCCGATATCGGCGTTGTTCTAGCCCCCGCGTGGGTATTAAATTTTTCCATCGGAAAAATAAAACGCCGGCTTGCGCCCACACGTTGCTTCGCTAAACCGCTCGCGGGTCAGTTCGTTTGAGCTAATTGATAATTTTGACAAACACATCTGCCCCGGATCGGCAGCCTTGGGAAGCTGCTTGCTTTCATGTACGGAACGTGGGTCGGTTCCGTTTTGAAATGTGGTTCTCCATAACCGATGCTGAGTGGTCCACGATCGACCACAAAACAGAGCGCGTACGAACCTGCAGGATGAATCGATGCAAATACGAGATACGGTGGGAGGGTAAGTATGTCAAACGCGGACACAAAAACGGCCACACAAATCAAAAGCAAACCCCTCGAGAGGGAAACCAAACTGTCAATCAGAGGCGCTGCACCACAACATTCACATCCGTTCCACCAGAAGAAGACGGAACGGAAACAAACAGAGCAACTTTTTGGCCCGAACGTGAAATAATTGAGGTCGACGGCCTCAAAAGCTGTCAACGACGGACCGGACAGTGCGCGTTTGTGCCGGGCGGGCGAAAGATAAATGAGTTGTTCGACTTGATCGCGCAAGCTAGATGATCGTCTTACGACACAACGCTAGCAGGGTGAGTTTTACTTGACGGAGTCTCTCCAAACGCGTGCCATCTCCGGCTTGATACAGCTGCGAGAAAAAAATCACTTCCCATTGGGGAGTATTTAATAGACCTAATGGATGCATAATAGTCACCAGTGTTTAGACAAAGCAAAGTGCTTGACATGGCCCGCTCACTTGTAACCTCGTTTTTTTCCCCATTTCCCGCTGTGACAACGATCAAGCCGGATGGTAACAACAGCGCGCAAGGATAACATCACAACCGGAAGTAGCACTTTAGCTGGTGTGTTCACTAGGGTCAGGTTAGCATGTCATGAAAGTGATGACAAACAGTGCAACCCTCGCGGTGAAAAGGCCATCGAAGCGAAAGTACACAACAATGTCGTCATCCCCGCTGGGGTCGCGTTGTCCGCTGGCGGGACCCCTTGCTGAGTGATTGAATTGCGTTTGATCCAGCCAGCGCTTTCGAAGCAGCTGGCTAGCTGAGGGGCGCCATAAATCAATTTTAAACCTTCCCCAAGAAATCACTTCAGTTGGACAGGGAAGTGGGCCTCGCCACGTCACGGTCCGGGGGGAGGGAGAGGGCCTTCGCACGTCCCTAACTGCACAATCGAGTGCATTCGGTCACCGCGTGATCACCGCTATAGTTTCTCCTCCCGGCACAAACTGCACGCACACAAACAGTTTGTGTGCGCGAAATGGTTCATTCATGGCAAATGTTTACGGTTGAAATGTTTCAAATTGAGACATTGAACGAGCGGTGATGAACGGATCGAACGAATTGTTAGTAAACCGCGTAATCAAAACCATTTGAGCGGCGTAGTACGGCGTAAACAATCCGCAATAAAAACTATTCCCACCCGTGTACCCAGGCACGTAGACGAATCATTAAAGCACGCGCTAAGAAGGGCACGATTTCAAGCCCGAAAAAAACTAAAATTAGTCGGAATTCATTCAGTTTTACTTAAAGCTTAATTTCCTGGAATCGTCACAACTTTTATCTGCCCAAAACAGTCGCCACCATCGTTCCGAAACCTAAAACTGAGTACGTCTTTTAATTATTCCCATTCTACAATCGCCCGCCCTACATCACCTCCTGAACACTAACGCTAGAACTTCCCGCACTGTAAAGTTCGCTTTCTGACCAAGTATCGCTAGTTATTGCCGTCGTTAAATTGCGCCACCGTGAAGAGCGTCGGTACGAAATGAGCGATCCAGCTGCAGGGTTCTCAACGCGATAAAATGTGCATACATACATGCGGTAAACAAACCGTTGCATTGCGATCTCTCGAAAACAAATGCACCCACGGGAGTGGATGTTTACCCGACGGAGGTGTAGAAACGCGACGCGATATCAACATTTATCTCGCGAGAAACGTGCAGCGGATGACGACGGAAAATTTCTACACCGTCTGGCTCTAAGCACGGAAAGGTTTATTTGTTCCGTTGGTCGTACGGTTTGTCGTTTATGCGTCGTGGATTGATGCATCGTGATCTTCTCGACGGCAGTAACTTAACGATTATATTAGACTATTCGAAATTGGTTCTAGTGGACCTTATCCATGTTCCATGAGAGAGAGAGAGAGAGAGAGAGAGTGTGTGTAATAGTTTTTGAAGCGTATATTTGTTTTCCTATTTCACTGTTACCTCACTGGTGATTGGTACCGGATGCGAATGAGATCGATTGCATCGTACGTAAGAAAGGGCCATTGACTTCAAAGGATCGTTGAAAGGAAATGGTTCCAGTAATTTTCCGCTTCTAGCGCGGGCTTCTCACCCCACTCATTCGCACTTGGGACGCATAAAAACGTTTAATAGCAAAACATGACAGTGGAAGTGCAGATGGGAAAATAGATAAACACCAGGAAACGCTAGTAGCGGCAACGATCGTGATCCTTATGCCGCGGCCCAACTCAACCGGGGCTAAAAATAACCCACCGGAAAATGTCCGGCGCACGACGACGCATGAAGGTCGAAAGGTTTGATTTGTGCAAAAAAGCCAACCGAAAAACTCGATGCCAAGCCCTGAGGGTTCTTCTATTACCGCCCCTACTCGATACTGCAACACCCAGGTGTGCGGTTGAAATAATATTCCGAATGTTGACAATCAAAGCAAAACATCCGATGCAACCCTATCCACCCGGATCGGAACGGGAAATTTTCGGGAAAAGGAAACAAATCGATCAACATTTGGCAGCCGGACCATTCTGCCCTAGGCAGAGCAGGAAAGATCGCAGATTTTTGGCACAGCCACCGGATCGCGAGCGTGAGCGATGAGTGACGGTTTCATAATTGTCGCAAAAGACTGATGTTGCCCTGGGGCAATTGGCGTTGCTATCGTTGGGCGTTGACTATCCCAAAACAAAAAAAAACAGAAAACAAAAGCAAGTAACAGCGTTGCTCAGTGGTTTCGTGTTTTTTTCCCCAGTGCCTCCCCTTTTCGCGCCATCAGCAACGAGGGAAGGAAGCTTGATCTTTGTTCACAATCGTACCCGAGCACGGAACCGACCAGAATATGGAAAGGAACGTTTCCGTAGGATTTCGGGGTTTTCGCATCCAACAAAAACCACAGCCGGTGGGAGGAGAAGGTTCCTCCCGTCTATTTATTCAACATTTTTCTGACAGCAGAAAACGCCCGCTGAACCCCAGGCTGCGTTGAACGTTTGCCAATTCCCGTTCGCTGCAAACGATGTACTCTCTCACACTCACAGATTGTTTTTCTTTATTTGTGCTACTGCGCTTGGGAATATTTTGAAGATCTCTATTGCTGTTCTTTAGCGTCTAAAGGAGAGGAGGAGGCCACCTACAGCAAGGAGGGCCGATCGTTTATGAATCATCACGGTCCAGGCCGCTACAAAGCTGGTTGGGGCGATGTGAGTCGCACAACACGAAATCTACCGTAGGCGGCTTCTTTTACGGGTCACGTTCACTTGCCGAGCGAAATGATTTAAAGCGTTGTCGATCAAAATATACAGCGCAGTGTGTGCTCGCTTTTGTCAACAAACGCTTCGGCCAAACGGGGAGACAATTGTCCTCTTGGAAAAAAAGGGGAGTGAGCGATAAAAAAACAACAAATCCTATCACGGTTCTCTCGAATCTTTCCGATGACCATCATCAAGTCCACGGTCACAAAAGCATCTGCGTCTAACGTGATGAGGTTGTGCGTTTTCTTCTGCACACACTTCCCACGCCATCCAAACGATAAACCACTCGATTGTTTGGTAGACGGGAAAAGCTAACATCGCGCCATCCCGATTCGAGGGCACGTTCAAGGTCCATTTGGGCCTGAAACTGTTACTTTTTAGTCTATCCTCACCCGGGAAGAGGGCGGGCGAGCGGTGGCGTGAAATCGATCGTGTAAAGAGAAACATCTTGCTCGCCACATAACCGCCTCCTAACTGGAACGTTGGTTTCCAGTTTGGTTCAATCGAGTGGTTTGTGTTTCTAAGAGAATCGAGAACTGTGCACCCATTGTTTATTATCAAACAATAGCACTGACTGCACTAATTGATCAAGTGGAAATGGAGAATCTCAAGGTGGTCCGAGCCCGCGCAAGCTCCGGTTTAGCAGCGAGTATAATTTTCTGTTTGTCTTTTCGTGTTTCCAACCTTGGAAAGCGTGGAATATGTTTCCAAAGCATCAACGATAGAATGGTGAATATGAAAGCTGTGTAAAAATCTTTTACCCAACACCAATTGGTTTGGGGGGAAACAAAACAAACGTCTCATTACTCACCAGACTTTCCTACATTGACGTTCCCGAGCACGGCTATCCGCACGCGTGGTACATTTGTTTTTTCCTCCGTTTTCATCGTGCTAGTGCTTGTCGGGTTGGTGGCGTGCAGAAATTCCTATTCCACTTTCAGCTTCACGAATCTGCAATCGAAGAAAAACGAGAATGATATTTAATGTTAAGTCCATGGTAATGCAATGAAAATGACATGTGACATTTGTCGTCTTATCGGAAAGTAAATAAAACACGTATCACGAAGCGAACCACAAAGATAACAAAGATGGCAGCATCTGTATCCCTTATCGGCGAGCACGTGTTTGTCTGCGAGCCGCACCAACCGCAGAAGTAACGAAAGGCATCCCACCGAGGGAAAGCTTTTAATTAATTTTCCATCGTTACCCGTGGGCTACTTTACAGAGCCACCCACTCGGCTGAATTTAAACGCACCATCAACACGGTCTACTAAAGGTTCTCTTTAGCGGTAATCGTGCTTTCATGGCGTTGAAAAAAGGTGCATCAAAAACATTTGACCTAATTTTCAATCATTCATGCGTATCTCCATGGAGGCGCCTGGTAGGCATGACCGACTTTGCATGAAAACCAAAAAAAAAGCAATCAAATTAATCCATTTGACCATTCGATCCATTCGAGCGGCTGTTTCAAAACCACCTAGCTGAACGTTCAAAAAAATTGAACCTCGTCACAAGCATTTACTTTCGCGCCCACACCGGAGCAAAAACCACGTGCTCAATTATGATTTTCTCCAGCCTAGCTTGGTGAATTTGAAAGAGTGGATGTTGAAAATGAATAGCTTCTTCTGCAGCGTACATCCCCAGCGGGACGATTGCTTACCCAGCGTGGGTTCTTCTGCGTACACAAAAGTCAAAATATCAAAAAGCGCTCCGCGTAGCACTTTCTACTCCGGTGAAGGGAATGAAAGGAGAAGCGCGTCACAACGTCACGAATGGCTAGTGACGTCATATCGGTTGACTACGCCCGCTGGTTCTTGCAACCGCACAAACGCTCCACAACCTCGTTTGAGTGACATTTACCGAGAGCGAGAGAGCAGCGATGAACGCGTTGTTATCTCGCGTAGGTGCAAACAGTATCATGTTTTCTTTATATATAGGTTCATGTTTTATAGTTAAAAAATTCCACTTCACACTTTTTATCAGAAAACAATTGCTGCAGGAAACAATATCGTCAATTTCTTCCGAATACATGTGCACGAGTTGCGTGCACGAGGTTCGAAATAATGGAACTGGCTAAAATGCATCCATCGCAATTTGAGCCGAAGCGAATAAGCAAACACAATAATCTAGCCCAGCCAGCTGGGTCACGTGCGGTGCGGAAGCTACTGCGAAGGCACCCACGACCAATCGTAACCAAATCTTCAACCACCACAAACGCTCCCGTGTTGGGACCGAACGGACGGATGCATCGGAAACGTGCTCCCTTTGTTTAACGATACGGCACATTCGGCGCGTATCTCTTGGTCTCATTAGTCCTTAATCCCTGCCGGACTAGCGAGCCGCCTCGAAACTCATGCGTTCTGCGCAGGTGAGTGTGATTAGTTTCCTGATCAGTTCACCGTATCCATCCGTTTTGAATGCTTCATTCCCGAGCGGACGGAATGCGGTCGTGGAAATGGATGTGGTAAATAAACCAACCGTTTGGACACACCGGATGGCGTCATTGGAAGATGGGTTTATAATATACTTCCACTTCCCGGAACCGGTGGCCGTGTGATGCCACGTGAAATAGACATGCTCCTTAAATGGCCACTGTCAACGCTCATTCCAGAGCCCATTACTCACTGGCTGATTTTGTCTCGATGTCTTCGCATTTCAATCGAAAACGAGATGAATCGAAAATGTTTAAAATAACAGGAAAAGAAACACCAACTCTCCACTCAGATCAAACGGACCACGGCCGGTTCGAAAATAAACCCGCCCGAGTGGAATGCCGTTTCGGTGTTTGATGAGCTCGAAAATAAAAGTTGATCAACATGTCTTCAACACCCGCGCGCCCATCATCGTTTTGATTGTGGAATGTTTTTTAAACGACATGGTTTTCGCTACACGCCGTACGCCATTGTTTCCGGGAGGAAGACAAATTCCACCACAGTCTGCCACTGCTCACCTGTGGCTTAAGTTGCAGATGTGTTGAAATATTTGCATCCCTATGATAATTCGCCCCGCAATGATTCCCCTAACGATGCTGTTGGCTACGCATTCCTGAGGCGCATTCATCGTAAAAACAACAAAAAAATGAATGAAACAGAAAACCCAGAACTACGACGTAGTTTGGATAGCGTTTTTTTTCCTCACCATCGGCCGCGACATCCCGGCGACAAATGTGGCTTTTCGGTGTGCAAAATTTATGCGAATACCATAAACATAAACAAACGCACCGGTACCGGCGCTGGTGCAGATTTTTTTAACCATCACTTCGGTGAGCGCCTTCAAACACGCGACAAAATTACACTGCGCCGCGTTGTGTTTTGCTCTTCTTTCGCGATGGTTCGTGTGTAGGAAATTCCTTGCGATAGAAGCGACAACAAAAACCATCGTCATCAAACCGAACGCGCCCCTTCTGAACCAGTAGGTAGCACATTAAAAGCGGGATAAAAATGTATATTTTAACCGGATTATGGTGCTATTTTTGGATCTCATTTCGCTCTTCAATAAAAAGACTACAGTGAGAAGGACAAGATTGTACTTTTCTGAGTACAAGAGGCAAAAGGAAACGGTTTGTATCGTTGTTCTTGTTCAGAATCGCTCGATCGCATTGTCGTGGATGCTTCCCAGGCAGCATCTCAACCGATCGAGTCATCATTCTATCAACTTGTTCAGGCCAACATCTTTTTCCCACTCGCCGTAAATTGAACGAACCACTTCACACCTAGCGATGGAAAACATAAGCCGAACCGAAAACACGACAGTCACCGAGTGTGCTCAAACGTTTGCAGCCACGGCACATGCCAACAATTTCGCACCGTATCATGCTCGCATGTGTCATCACCTCCTTATGTTTCGAATTGACCGATCGGTGGACAAATATTCGCAAAAAAAAACGAAACGCACCAAACAGCCTGTCAACGACCGCATCGTTATTTTTTAGGACCCAATCAAATCTATTTCACCCAACCGGCATCCGATCAACCCGGCTGTATCGATGGCAGCCAGCCAAGCGTAGACGGACTAGTAAGTTCCGGCATCTAGCAGTATTTTTTTGTTGTACTTTTCCAACCCGAAAGGGTGTCCAATCGTGTGAGGAAACAAATTGTTCCGCTGGTGCGGCCATTAACCTAGTTTTTGGAGCAGTTTTGGCAACTGTTCATCAGGCCAAAGTTTTTGGCCACAGAGTTCTGGCGTGTGCGTGTGTCATGTTAATGGTTGTTTTACTGGGAAATAATGTCTGTTTGCTAGTGAGTTTTTAACTCGACAGAAAAACTTTGCGGCATAATATTGGCTCCCATTTCTTACTGGTGGTAGTAAAGAGAGGAGCAGATAAAACGATTAAGTTTGTTGCTCTCTAGGAGTTTCGATGGAATCAAGTTTGGAAACTGAGGTCAAGTGTTTTAGTGACATTTTTCAACCACACGAACCAACAGCCTCTGAACATGCTGCGAAGTTTTCAAATCAAGAAAATATCTCTTCTGATGTACATTTAACTGTGATGCTTATTTAAAATTATTAAAAGAAACAAAATTTGTAACGATTGAAAGTATCGATTTAAAATTTAATTCACTTGACTTTAAGTGCGAGAAAAAAATTGAATCCACGAAAAATAAGGAAACATGATTAGATTGAATTTAAAAAAAACTAAACAAAACGTCGTTGTTAAAACAGTACACACAATATGATTTAAACGTCAGGAAGTTAAACAAAGATCCCTCGCACTGAAAACACGATACCACGGCAAAATACAATGCACTTTCAATCTCTCCTCGGTGTAATAACTTCTGTTGCAGCACGCAATAAGGAAACCCTTTGGCGCCCATCTCGTAGGTGGACACACATTTTCAAAATGGTGAGCACGCCGGAAGTGAACGGCCACCAAAGCCGTAATGAAAATTAAATATTACTCCACGCGCTAAAGCACAAAGTCGAAGACATTCATCTGCTGCTGCTGCTGCTGCTGCTGCTTCTACTGCATTTGAAAATGTGAACACGATTTGTCATCTCGGACGCTTTGTTTTTGCACCGGGGTGCACCAGTAATTCCTACACCGTATCGTAAGTGCAAGCAAGATGAACGAAACGAAACACCCAGCTGGTGCGTTGTCGCCATCACCGCGAAGCCGCGAGAAAATTCTTGCCCCTCGCCACTTTGCCCCGCACACGTTAATGGGACTCATTTGTCATCGGGAGCGTAGATTCGAGCTGGGTTGTTGCGAGATTAAATTAACGCCAGCGCACACCTCAGCCACACAAGCGCTGGCAGCTGAGCCGGGTTACGCCGATAGTTGAAATTTATGGATGATGGGCTGGATGTTTTGTTTCACCATCGCCGGAATTCACTATTTCGTCCCGCCCGTCTTTATTGCACCGCATTTGTAGCCATATGTTCCACACTCGCATTCGAATAGGGTGCAGAAAGTGTGAGGTGAGAATGCGAAACCGGCTCACGCTAAAGCGAGGTATGATGAGCACCGATTTTCTGCAGTAAAATGTCAACCCAGGCGCCAGCTCAGAAGACCATTTGCTTCTCGCGCCGATCACTTCACCGTCGCGATGGCCACCGTGCGGGTGACGATCGTCGCTCGTGTTTCGTCACATCGGCGGCGACAAGCTGGCGACGTATTTACACACACACACACACACTCGCACGCACACGAAGCTGCGAAGTGAATTACGACTCACACGACTCAATAAAAACGACCATTTTGTGGGGTGCACGGGTGGTGGGCCCTTTTGCTCACACCGGTTCATTCCGGCTGCTGCCGCCGTGTGAGGTGTTTTCAGCCGACGCATCCACATTTGGCTCCAGAATAAAAATGACACTATTCCAGCATCTCGCACGCAGTTTCTTCGAACCGTAACCGTAATATCTCGATAGTAAACATAATAATAACCCGACAAAAAACACGGCTACTTCGGCCGATGGTGCGTGATGAGCACTCATAAATAATGCATACAAACTAACTTGCCGACCCAGCTCGTACTCCTCTTGCTGCTCTCAATCCCGGAGTGTCCTCGATCCAGTAGAAAAACTAATCGCTGCAAAGGCGTGCTCTTTGCGATCGGCACGCTGGCTAGCCTGTGTAATACTTGCATAATATTATTCCACCAACCCTGGCACGCTGTGCATTCATCACGCGGGACATGTTTTTTGAGTGCAATCCTTTCGCATTCACAATGTTGCACCTCGCTGCGTCACCAGTGACACCAATCGAGTGTGCCCTGGTGGCTGAATTTGCATATGTTTTTCTACTTTTTTTACGTTATTTTCTTATGTTTGCGAACCGATCGATATGTTTACATTAGACGCCTCCGTTTTGGGGTGTTGTTTGTTTGTCTGCTGCGCTGTCCTGTCCTGTTAACGACACGCCCCTTCGGCAGACTCATTAAAGCACTAATCCACTGAATCCATCATCCCGGCGTGGAATCATCCCGTCAGCGCGGGGCGTGAACAAGTCGCGAAGGCCAAGGGTATGTCCAGCCTTGTGACCTAGGCTCATCTGCGGTGGGCGAAGAAAAAAAAATGCGCGGCAAAACATCAAGTTTTTGTTGTCCCCACCAAACATGAGTCCACTTTGCCCGTGAATTCTGGGTAACACTCGGGAAAGGGCTTGGAGCCGGTTGGTCGCAACAGAAATGTTCGCACGTTGCAAACACTTGTCCCACCGCCATCACGGTACCAGAGTCGTGAATCCCACTCCCCATTTACGCGTTGATCCGATAAAAGGGTTTTATAGCTTTGGCCTAATTTCGCTTTCGAGTGCATCGAGTTAGCCTGAAGGCCAACCAAAGTAGCTCTCTTTCTAGTCCATCACGTTCAGGCCGGGCATACATTTGTGTGTCATTCAGCTGACTGGTGGCATCAATTTTAGTGCTTTTCTTGCGATGGTTTACTAGTCTTAGACAGTGTGTAACGTTGCTGTACGACACCCTATTTTTTATATTACAAAAAGTTGAAAATATTACAAGACAATTTAACTTGGTATGATTAAACATAAATCTTTGTAACACGTGAAAAACGGTTTCATTTGGCATACATTGTTTTACAAAAAAATCATTTTAAGAGTTCGTGAAAAGAAAAAGATTTATATGTAATAAATGTATAAAAAATATAGTTGTAGACTTTTGTTTGCTTCTTCAGAATAAATGTTTTTAACTATCGCTTCATGTGTTGGCTATATTCTCCAAAACCAGACGATTGTATAGTAGCGGTACACACTGTCAGAAGCTAGCAATAGTAAGCGAGCTCGTTTCCAGCAAGAAACCGCTGAGTTAACGATTGATCCCTGTCGTAAATTTTTCCCCTTGCATAATGCACGAGTGATGGAAACTTCAGCGTCAACTCGCTTTTCAGCGCCTGGTGAACCACAAAATTTTCCACGCGTTTACCACACACACACACACACACACACTTGAGATGCAGGATCGCGAGGGCGACTTGTTTAGGTTTGGAAAGCAAATTATCGTAAAAATCGTCGTTGGCCTTGCCGCTCAGTGGCAGCTGCTGCAAACGACAGTAATTAAGCTGACAGCCGCAGTCCTACACGTGGCAAGACAGCTCCAGCTAGCGATGGAAAACAAAGTTGGAATTCTATGCACCGTATAGCAAGGCGCATGAAATAAATAGTTAGAAGAAACACACAGGCCGAAGAATGTTCTGGCTGGTTCTATGTCACTTATCTATTTGTCTGTTTGTGTTTCCAAGCGTGCACACACGTGGGTGATTTATGAAAGCGAAGAAAACATGATGAGAGTGCGGAAACTCTTTGCCAATAATCCAAGGATTCATTACGATATCAAACAGCCGTAGAAAGAAGCAAATATGGATATTGCTATCGGAGTGCTTGGATATTTCGATTCGAGGACAATTCTCCCATGCGATAAAACGTAGCAGAAGCATGGAACTTTATCCATCATTCTAGCATATTTCATAGTGTCAATCCGATTTTCCTTCAGTTCAATCGAATAAGCAAATGATAGTGCTAGCAAACTTAACCTGACATCTTTCATGAATACTTCTCGATGAAAAACACAGCTGGAAATTATCTTGTATTATCGCTTCAATACAATGTCATTGAGTTTGGATCCATTTTTCCGAAGAATATATCAGATACAATCTCTCACCAGCTGCGACTACCACAGCGAATAGTTTAGCAGATCGGAATCGGAATAAACGGAATCACATGAGAAGGAAAACATACCTAAGGTGGCAAACTTTAATAGGGAGGATTAAGCGCCGCTCGCTAATGCAATGTTATAAATCGGTTTCGATACCGAGAATTAACCGAGCTCGGAGAATTTGGTCGATGTGCTGCATGCCAAACCAGATATTGAATTGTTTCGTATGTGTTTCCCTTTCTTCCGCACGAGTGAATGCAATCTTTAAAAAACGTTGATTCACAGGAATTTTATTTTATTGTTTCCATTTAATAAAAAGAATGTCTCTGATTTTATCATAGTTGACGGATTCTATTTTTATACTTTTCAGAATGTTCACATTTTATTACCTGTACTTTTGGAAAGCTTAAAAGTACTGAAAAATCGAATCCGCTGGTTCTATATACCAGGGCTAGAATATATTTACCGAGGGATTCGAAATTCGATTTGCCATATTCGATTGAACAACGATCGTAATTAGTGAGATAAACAAATACGCATCCATGCTCCGCGGACAGCGCAGGCAGGAAAGAGGGAAAGTCAGCGGCAGCTACAATATTTGGCACAGCTTTACGATGTTTACCACTTGCCCCCACGGGCGTACTGATGCGCATTGAAAGAGATGAATGAAAATCTCAACCCGCTCAGAACCGGACCGGTTGAAGCAGCATGTTTACTCGATACTTTCTTCCACCTGCTGGCTCAATCGTGTGGCATTTGTTGCGCATTGCGATTCCAATCCGATTTTTTTTATTTCTTCCAGATTTGGACTAGAGATTTCCTTATTGCTATGCACAGTTACAGTTGTTTCGTGTTTATCAAACGCACATCAAATGGTCAGAGTGCTCAAGTTTTATTGGAATGTTGTTCCGGAACGGTACGAACACGAACGATTCAAGATTAGATCGACGTTCCAGGAACGGCATTCACCCGCCCGGCGCTATTTATACCGGCAAGGAATTCATGAACAGCGCATCAAAGAGCAGCATAGATGCGTGCAGCATCATCTGCATCGGTACACACTGCCATCATCGTTCGTCATGCGTCTGCTGTCTCTCTCTGTCTGTTTCTCTCGCCTTACCGTCATCCCGTGGATTCGAAAATAGCATTCTCAAATCCCCAACAGATCGTCTCGAAATTCGCTCCGTGTGCGTGTGCGTGACTACGCATCGCCCGGTCGGTGGGCAGGTTGAAAATGCAGGGAAATGCTTCTCCCACTCCCACCGATCGGAATGCAGCCGTCGATGCAGCTCGCGCTCGCGGTTGGATGCACGCGAAAGCCATTGGATGCGCTCAAGGAAACGAACATAAAGAGCCGACCCGAAAACGACTCATTTCATCGCGGCAGAATTTGTCGCCGTGCGCCACAGCATGCGCGAAAGAGAGAGAGAGAGAGAGAGAGAGAGAGAGAGAGAGAGAGAGAACGCAAGCGACGGAGAATATAGGTTGTAAAACAAAATCAAATCGAAGCTGAAGAATGCGCTCCCCGATTAGTTCCTAAATAATTTTCCCACAACCATTACCCTACATGCGTTCGTGGGCTTTTAGAATGCGTACCGAACGGTACACATACAGATACACGCTGCATACCTTGAACGCACCGTGACAATTGTCAAACATGCACAGACCACAGCGAGGGAAATTCCCTGCAGACGGGTAAAGAATTTTACCATACCTTTCCACCGCAGTTTCGGTACCCCGGTAGGGTTGTCAACCTTCGGGAATTAATTTAGGATTCGTTCATTTCACTTTCACGTTCTCGTCCGTCTCGCCGAAAACCTCTGTACCGACGTTCGTCAATCAGCAAGCTCTAGAAACGAGTAATGTGATTGATGCCCGTGAGAGAAGTGTGAAACCTCAGAATTTGAGGAGAAAACGACGGGTTTTTGTTGAGGAAAACATAGGTTTCAGAAATTGAAGCCGGTTTTATTCGCACACGGTTAAATGGAATAAAGAGCATGAGAAACAAAAGGATTCGAGATCTTTCTCGCGTCATTGGTCCGTTTGATCAAGAGAAGGGATTTGCGTGAGTTAGACAGGGGTAGCTGACAGAAGTTACGCGTAATCCTCGAAAAGGGTGGAAAGATGAATATTTAATAACTCCCGAACCGTAGCCATGGTCACATGGTAACCAGACGAAGTGGTGGAAAATCCCAACCAATTAAATTAGTAACTTCCCTCTAGCCATGATTTTTCCGTCACACGAAAGAGTATCGTTTCTGTTCTATGGAACGTTTCACTACACCCGACTAGATCGGAATTTGAGTCAAACTATCACGAATGGTGCATCCTAAATCAAACACCGATTAAAACCCCCACCACCCAGGACCACGGGTCAGCCAACTGAATTCTGGGTCGAAACGATAAATTCAACCCCAATAATGAGGGCTCGAACCTGAGGACGGCGCATTCCATTCGCCGAACAGCAGCTGTGCCACGAACGGGTCAGATTACTCAATCAAACCGAACCGTGCCAGCGGGGCCGGGGCTTAAGCGGTGGTCTGAAATATATGCTCCCTTAAAGAAAAACAAAGCAAGCGCGCGGCAAAAACTTACCACGCTAGGGTGCACCAAGACCGAACTCATCGGAGATAGTTTGCTGAGTTTGTTCAATTTTCCGACCCGTGCGGTGAGAACTGTTTGTCGAGTGTTTACAAACATTCCCACTCAGCCCGAAAACTCACACCGATCGCACGTTTCCAATGGGGTGTGGTGTGTGTGTTTGAGTTTTTTTTTTATTTGTTAATGTGCAGTGAAGAATGTACTCCCGATGGAGACGCCTGGTGGTTGGTTCTTGAAGAGAGAAGAAACCTTTCCCCGCCCGAGAAGAGGAATGCATGATTTTCGCAATTATTATTTATCTTACGATAACTTTACGAACCTCTCTCTCTCTCTCTATCCCACTCACACTTTTCCAACCGTTTCGACGTGGCGTGACTCAGAAAGAACCACCGTACCACCAGAGATTCGTTGTGCACTACTTATTGCGACAAAACCTCAGGACTCGGACAGTGCTGGTCGTCTGTGTTTGTTTCGAGTGGTCCGGTGTGGAAAGCAGCACTTCACCGCTCGAAATTGCTCAAAAAGCGTCAAGTTTTAACGTGAAGGGATTTTCCGATCATTATGCAACCCATCCCAAACCCAACGAATGGCCAAAACACTCGAGCCAAAACGTGATGGCGCCACGGCACACGCGATCTTGAATCGGGAAAATATAAGCCCCGATCCGCGCGTTGCGTGTGCGTGTGGAGCAAAATCCCTTTCCTTGAAGTGTGTTGCGTCTGGTCCCTTCACAAACTCATCTGAACGGTGTAGTAGGATTTGGTCCACTTGCGGATGATTAATACCTTTTGCCTCCACATTCAGTCCTACGATGCTTACACAATCGAGTGGGCCTGTATCGTAGAGGACATCATTTACCATGGTTCGACATAGGGTAACCTGATCGTAGGACGAGCTAGCCTGACGGTATGATATGGAAACAAAATTAAAAACAACTACACACCTCATGTACGGTGTAGGGTTTACAAATTTAGCATCATCGAACCGTGTTGTAGGTGGTAGTTTTAGTGAGATGTATGCATTGCACTGACCTTGACATTTGCCACTAAACGCACAGAACGTTCCGGAATGTATGTCGTTCCCGCTGCATTGGGTGCGCGTGGGTTTCCACTCTACATAAAACAACGCATAACCCAGCACAAACGGACGTTGGCGACTACGAAAGAACGGTTTGCTCGTGTTCCCAAATGCCAAGACAACATTCTAGAAATTAAATGTTGATTGTTAGTTTTTTAACGGTAACGCATTAGCAATGCTGCCAACATAAGCTAACGATAAGCCTCCCCATAAGATCGCATTTCGGATGATAATTTTTAATTGCCTCCGTTTTGCATCCAGCCAATTCCACCAAACCCTGGATTATCTTTAAAGTTCTGTTTCGGCGTAATCGATGAAAATACATCCTTGACGTCAGGTGCAACTAGTCGCTCATCCGTTCCTGTAAAATCGTGAATGCACAGCACATTCGGTTCAAAAATCGCATATCGGATTAAAGCCAATTACTCTTTCCCACGTACACGAGCGAGGTCTATAAATTTCGGGTGGCCGATCCCGCACTCTTCCCGTAAACTACTTTTCCTCCTTCCCCTGCACAACATTAGGTAGATAAATCTTTGCCAAACTGTGCACTCACCACCTGAACTGCTGAACTCGCCTCACCTGGTCGATGGGTGAGAGTGAGATGATTCATGTGGGTGAAATTTCATTCATTAGAAAATACCCGTTTCAGTTAGCATCATTCCAGTTAGTTACCATCAATTCATCAATGGTAGAAAGTGGAATGAAAAATGTTTCAATCAAGACAAGAAACTCAAATTTGCATAAAATGAAATTAGTTCAAATACTCCCTCGCACTACCGTCCGGCGTATCTGAGTTGACATTTTCCGTCGATAAATAGGGCACACGTGCGGGTCGGCGAAACCTTGCCGATAATGTAACCCAAAACTTGAAACCTTTCGTAAAGTGTGCCATTTTATTGGCGTATCATTAACTTTCTCTACTTGTATCACAAATCTCATACAATAAATTTCACCTTTTCATGCCGTTCAAAACATTGTTAATTTTTTGCGATAAAATTGCACTCTGCTGGAAAGGCTTTTAATATAATGTAGGCCGAAAGCCTCCCGATATCGCAGCTCTTAAACAATTAACTTAAACAATATAAAATGGTAAAACCCGGTATGCTTACCCACGTTGTTTCGTTGTTCCTTTTGCACGTAGGATACGATTCAAAGACGGTGCCTGAAGGCTTCCAGAGATCCTGTAAGGTTTCTATTGCTGCCACATTCACTAGACGCCTACTGTGATTTTGCTCTGCTTCCCACAATGTCTCACTTTACAAGGAAGAGAATTATGCAAAATTCTTCACCGAACGTCTCTAGAGATGAATCTTTCTAGCAGTTCACCTAAAATTTTCGTCAGCACACACTTTACCGCACAAATTAGACCCACTCGGTTGTGTTGCTTTGTTTCACCTTTTTAATGCTTCCGAAACACAGATCACTTTCTACCACCTTACTGGATATGTTCGCTCACTCACTGCACGGCACAGCTCGATTAAGACCGTTTCGGGGTTGTTGAAAATATTTCCAACCACACAAGCAATGTTGGCCTGCTCCGTCCGCAATACAACTTGTTGCACGGTTTCATCCGTTTTATGAGCTGGCTTGGTTGCGGTTTTCCACTGCACGAACACGGTGTTGGTTGATTTTTTTTTGTTCTCTGGGACAGTCCCGAACTCACCAATGCTCTGCTTGACCGCTACGCGGATGCTACAGATGGTGCCAAGCAGAATCACGAAAAAAGAATACACACTCTCCGCCACAACGATGCTACGAAACCGACCAACGAAACCAGACGTCAGTGGTGTAAAGAGACAAATCTTCTTCTGCTACCAACACTCGGACAAACGACACACGCGTAAAACCGGTACGCAGCACCGTGTATCTCGTTCGTTGGCGTGTGCTGCAAATGCTGCTCACGGGCGGTGTGTATCTGCACCGGGAAAACTATGCTATGCGACTGAAGACCGGCGCCCGGCGTGGACTCTCATTTATAGAAGTTGATCCGTGTCGAACCAGCGGCACGAACGTGCGAGAGACACGCTGAGAAAAAATGGTACCTACGAGTAGCTGTTGGGAGAGTTTCCTTACAGAAGGAAAACAAAACACGAGCAATGTTACACTCTGAGAGAGAAAATTCTTTTATAGCGTTTGCTATAAAAGTTGGTTTGATTTTGAATGTAATAGATAAAAGCGATGTAAAATGATGGTATTTGGTTTAAGGGTACATTGGGTACATATGAACCAATTTTGCTGTAAAAATACTGAAGCACTCGAATATTAAGCTGAATTGAGAAATTTGGAAAGCTTTGAATTACTGTTTTTAAATCAAGTATCGTTTCTGTTTGTATTTTATTTTATCTATATGTACTTGTAACTCATTGAAAAATACACTCATATATAGCTATAACCAAAAGCCATTACAAACTAGAATCTATCTTCTAAGTTAGGTTTAAAACATAAAAAATTGTCACTTGTTTGCAAAACGATAATATTAACAAATTTAGCAATAATATATTAAACATAAGCCAAAACCAATAACATATGAAGTAAAGGACTAACCAAAATTATGGCGAACCCTGTGGCTTTTAATATCTTTACCATGAAAGATTACACTAAATTGATGAAATAAATCATATGTATCACGATTTTTAGTGCCGTACAAATAAAAAACGAGATGTTTTGATGAATCTGCTGCAGTAAATGTTCGCCACTATTCCTGCCCTTAATTATTAAGATAAAAACTAACACTTTGATTGAATAGTCGTTCAATCGTTCCTACTTTCAAAATTTTTATTATAAATCTATTCTTTGCATCCTTCATATACATACTTTTGGAAACTGCATCCAATGCCTAGCCATATTCATCATGGGCTTCAAACGATAAAGAACATTCCATAACGATTACGATTCAATAACACACAATGATTCCTTCCCGACGTACTGTAAACTTCACCTTCCATCCGTTCGGAAAACCTTTCTTCGCTTCGTACCGGTCAGGTCCGCCACCCTCTGAGAGGGATCAGTTCTGGAATGCAGTCCACTACACGGTCCAGCAAACTGCAAACAACTCGCTGGAACGAACAAATCCGTTCTTCACCGGCACAAACTGTGTGTATGTATGTGTTTATTGCATTCGCGATAAGCTTCAACCGCCGACACTGACGACAGTGGAGACGATATGGCTCACGATCACGGTCGTAAGATACTGATATCCAAGATCTCTTATCTGGAACACGGAACGTGTTGTGATAAATCGCGGATCGTTTAACAAACGCGCAACCTTGGAAGTAAGTCGCAGTGCTGCGAAATATTGCGATTTCATCATATCATGCACAGTTGTGCGTGCTCAGATTCGTCTACTGTAGCCTTTCCGCCCAAGCGAAATGTCATATTGCTCAACAGAACAGAACGCTCGGACTGGAAAACAACAACATCGATTTCATTACGCAGGAAGTGGAAGTCATAACGAAATCGATCATAAAATCTTTTTCGCTCAATGAATCTTTCTGAACCGAAAAGCGGTCGATCCTCTATGTTACACAGACGGCATGATGGACATCTGTTTTAGCGGGCAACTAGCAACAAGCATCGTACTGGGGGCAGCAATTTATGTTTACGAAATGGCACTGAACTTGACCGGAGCCGTTCAACTTGACCGAATCCGCGGTGCGAACCTTTTAGGGCGATCAATTATTCTTGATTGATATTTCATCATTTCTTGTACGGTAGAGAACACCGGTCTCGAATACGACTAATGCAGTAGGGGATGATGGAAAACTCTTCCCCTTCGATTGATATCGTGACACATAAACAACGGATTTCCCTCTCATTATGTACTTTCAACGTCTTCCCATTGTTTACTCCATGGCTAGTTTGTCTCGACCCCTGGTTACATTTAATAATTCCATCAGGTGCATGAACTCCACGATCGAACCGCGACCACTCTCCTTCCACGGCTAATTGCCTTGAACGGCCAAACCCGTGCCGTCGGTAGTGAACCGATGCACAATTTAACGTACCTCGCTACCGCAAACAACTTACTCAAACTCGCACCAGCTCTGAATGACCCCTCACTGGCGCTCGAGCCGCGGCTGTTTGCCTGTGTGAAAGCACGGCCTCCGGTGCCGGAAAACTCATTCCCAGCAAACGGTGCGTTACCGGGAAAAAACCATTGGACCCGCCCGGTTCAAGACATCAACGAAATCATCGAACTTCCTCAAACCGATTGTTTCCGAAGCTTTCTTCGTGCAGTGCTGGTCCTGTTTTGTGTTGCGTCTTGCGACCGTTCACAGTGAGAATCGAAACGAGTCACGTATCGGGTTTGTAAACGTAAACAACTGCCCGGGTCGACCACACCGGTGTTCGCGGTTAAAGGTAGGCCAGTAGGAAAAGCTAATTTGATGGAAGGGAAAATGAGACCTGATGATGGAAGGGAGAATGAGATCCCCCATGAGAGTGTATCGAACAATTTCGATTACTGCAAGGAATGCTAAAGTAACAAAATAAAAATGGCACCAAGGTATTGTAAAATGACACCAAGAACAGCAAACTTTTTAATCAGCAGTGTTATCATAAAACATGATAATAAAATAATTGGAACGATATTAAATATTTATCAGATAATTAGAGCATTTAACTTCCTTTTAAGTGTTCTATTATTTAAGTATTCGTAATTAACACACGTTTAAGTTCTATTTTAAGTACTATTAAAGATCTTATAATAGACAATATGCAAAATGAAAAACATGAATTTCGTTATATAAATTGAATTGTCTATAGTTGAAAGTATTTTTTTTTGTTCGATTTGTTCTAATAAAAACCTTTCATTGGAGAAAAGAAAGAAAATTTGAAATATCCGTATTACAATTTACTCAACATAAATCAATGGCAAAAATTGAATATTTGTTATTTTAAAATAAAATTAAGAGCACGTTAAATAGAAAAAACTCAATAACACGGAATCCATATTTTTAAAAAGTTTGAGGAAGATTTATTTTTCGTAGATATTGCTCATAAGTGATTAAATCTAAATACATATAAAAGCCTTTTATAGCCAAAAAGTGTACCTCAAGATCTTGTAAATCGATTGGAATAATTTTACACTGTTTTTATTTCGTAATAATCAATGCAAATTTGCACCACTGCATTTCACGAGCCGATCTACGGAAAAATATCCAACACATTCTCTCTTCTGCACCCAACCGCTACGGTTCAAAGAAAGTAGCTGGCCAATGACTTTTTGAAAGATGCATTTATTCCATATTTTTCCTCTTGATTGACTTTGGTTTTCTATGTTTTTATTTGCTGCTCCCCTTATGCAGGCAGTCAACCGCTCTCGGTAACATCGCAACGAAGTGCAACGTGCAGTAGTGCAAACAAACGCATTACCCAGATGCGCCGGGTGACCCCACCGTAAATCTTGCCAACGTGCTGGCACGACCATCCGAAGCCAGACTCGTCTCCAGTGATGCGGTCAGCATGTTATGAGGTTTTCCGTGATCGTACGGTTGTTTTTTTTTCTCCCATGTGTCGATTAGACCGGAAGGGTAATATGAAACATCCGTTCTTACGGTGGTGAACGTGCTTAAGTTGAACGGAAAGGGCATCACCGACGTGGTTTGGGTTCGATCGGTGAAGTATATGAATGAAAGAAAAAGTAGTTCGGTTTCGATCGGTAGATCGCCACAGAGAAACGCAGAAGCAGCGCACCGTTTACATAAACACAGAATCTGCCCTAGAACCACTAAGTGGATCAATCGACCCTTTTGCAGTGTGGATCAAGGTTGACCCTTAGAAGCATTTAGCCGATCGAACGGCGCCGAAACACGCACACGAAACGAAACGAAAGGGACGGTCGTGTTGGGGTCAACACTTTGATTTTCACACGTATCATTCACACCCCATTTTCATCGATCACCGGATGACCTTTTGAATTCCGGTGTGGCAGATCGCAAGATGAACTCATATCGAACGTAAACAGTCGCTCGTAATGCGCTGCGGGCATTAGCGGAACCGTCCCTGAAGTGAAAAGGGTTCCTTCTCTCATCCCCTTCCGTCGTATTTTCACGCCTCGAATGAATAAATTATGTGATAAGCCGGCCACAACGCCGCTCATCATGAAGATTATCGATGCAAGAAACACCAGACCGCAGAGTCATCAGACGATTATTATGTCAGTAACAACAGCCCGAAAGACGTCGGCAAACTTCGTTCCACCACCCTGGGGACTGCTGCTGAAGCCATGCCGTTGTCTGTTGCTGGCATACTGGCACGAAACCCTTTTATTTCTCCGCCATGCGACGCACTTTCGGTGATGGTAAAGACAATCGTCTTGCGTTGACAAACCTGGCTCACCCGGTGAGCTTCTTCACGTTCGAAAAATCCCATCCCCGATCTCCATATCTTCGTGCCTTTTCCCTCTCCCCGGGGCTCGGCTCTTATGCTCGCACCAGAAACCGCTTATGCCACGCTTCGAATGAAAGCGTGCTAGGCAAATTACGCCATAGGTATCCCTTATCCCGATGCGAATTGCGATGATCCTGGGAGGGATTTGGGTGGAGTGCGGGTTTAGGTTCTTCCGGTGACCTTTCCGGTTTGGCTTACGGTTGGCTGTTATGGTGCGTTCACGCGTTTGCGTAACAAAGCACACGGTGTTATGATTGAGTAAGAGATTTCACCGTGAGAAAGCTATGCAACAAAAATTTCTCTTCAGTCTTGTAGAAATCAAACCGTAGGATGTGTGCTGTTGGAGTGGTTTCCCAATTATTGTACCAAATTACCCGCGCGAGGAGAGCGATTCGTGGAAATGTATGCCTTCGTAGTTTGATTAGTTCATTCGGCGTGGAAACAAATCATCCTACACTCCGGAAAAACGAAAGCTGCCTTGGCTACCAGTTCATAATGGGGTTATGGTGAACGATGTATAAATAGTGCATGCGAGACGGATCGGTGGTGCACAACTGTAGGTAAAAGACGAAGGACAAGTTTTCCGGCGGCTGAAAGTTGTTTACTGCATCATCAAATTTTGCATTCAATTATGAGCCTGCACAAGCCAATAATGGCGAATGATGTTACGCAGCGTTGCTTTATTACTTCAGCAATGGAAGGAGATTTTATGTATTTATCAACGCGCCAACCGATCTGGAAAACTAATCATACAGTTGTTTTCAAATAAAATAAAAACCAAGTTATCAATCAATGTCTAACGTGGTAATCAATTTTAAGAACTAAAACAGAGCTTAGAAGCTGCAGAGAATGATATTTGATGTTAGTTATTGTTAAAAAATTCTCCACCATGTTTGGAACGAACGTAACTTAATTTTATGTTTCACTTTTGTCAAATTTACCAAATTTACACCAAACCATACAGTAAGATTGAATTCAATATAAAAATGGCATTTTTTTGTAACATAGTAGATTTTTATTTCTCAGAACGGCGAAATATTATTAATTCGTTCAAATTGTTTAGTTAATTAAAACAGATGTTGTATAATTTAAATTTGGGATGTGTATTGCTTGAGTTACCAAAAATTTTCAAAAAAAAAACGTCATAGTATCTCAGAACATATCCGTAAAAATTCATGTTTGTAAGCAATTGTAATGTTAATTCACCTTGTGAATATGTTACACATCCTCGATAAGATCATGTTTTGAAGAATAGACTGTTGTCATGGAAAACTAAATAAAATAAGTAAATTAACTAAACTAACTAAATAAACAAAATACAGAATAATTACCCATAAAACACAGCTTCTTACGCCATACGCTGTAGAAATGTATAAACTTGTAGCTAGATAAAGAGTAACTTGCAAAATCAAAATCGAAAAGGAAAACTTAATCGAAAAAGTATGGTGCGCTCAGTTAAAATGCTCACTTCATCGAAAACATTCATTCCAAAGCGCGTAAAATAATAATTCCTACCACCCATTGGAAACAATAAAAAAACACGCTGCACTGCCGATGCAATCAAACGCCGAACACACTTGCCTTGGGTGCGAGCACGCATTCAAACACAATATGCACCACAAGCAATGCCACAACTCGTGCTCCGTGCATTGCATAACGGCAGGCGCAAAATGGAAAATAATTAAACCTTCGATTGGCTTGACAAGGCGGCAGGGAAAAGGCAGCCTCACACGGGTACTGTCCCCTTGCCGTAAATGACGAAATCACCCCATACGGATCGCATCGAATGCCAAAGCCGAAGCTCAGCAGACTGGAAAAACACATTTGCTAAAAGACACAAGTCGGTAAACCACAGGGGCTTGCGTTGCGTCCACATGGAGGCCACACGCAACAACCGCTTCCGCCTGCCGGTATGCAATGCGAGAGAGAGAGAGAGAAAGAGAGGACAAAAGTTTGCTTCAACATCCCCTTCCGCTACTTTCTTAACTACTCCACGACAAAAAGGATAGTCGATCTCTCGATTGCCGCAATCCCTTGACTACGTTTCCGATCAATTAACACAGTTTCCTTGAACTACATTGCATAAGCCACCTTCCCGGTTCGCTCGGGCTCGGTGGAGGTAGCAGCAGGAAAAGGCCGTCCAGTCGATGCGTTTGCGGTGTCCTGTGTAGAGTTTTGCCACGCGCAAAGCATCCCTCTCTCCACACGACCGCACTCCCATCCCTCGGAACCATTTCCCATTTTTCCTAGCCTTATCATCTTCTCCTTCAAATTCCGATCGTTCTCTGAGGCCACATCCATCACCCGTGGACCCGTGGCGGACGGTTGGTGAGTTTTATTGGCAACGATTTTACCCATCGGGCTTTAAGTTTTCCACCTGGATACATAGCATTGCCCACAACGACACTCGGTATGTGGTCCTCTGTGCAAATAAGGATTAGCTGCTCGGCGAGATTCTCATTACCCAAGCGGTGCACCGCTTGGCCGTTTGCTTTAATCAACCGTGCCCTTTTCACCTGCTCATTCGCTCGACTTCGTCGCGTCTTATCGGCTAAACGACAATTTAATGTAATGGTAATTTGTTGCCTCACAGCATGCTTTTTGTGTAGTAGGTTTCACGGATTGGACCACGATTTGATTATTGCTCTTGTGAGGTTTTTTTTCTTCATTTGCCATCTGTGACCTGTTGTCCATTCTAGAGCGCATAAAACCTGCTTCTTCACTCGATCTCTGCCAGCACTTGTATCACCCCGATGCGGCTCTTGTGATCATAGCTTCATTGGTCCATTGGTCACGAGACGATCGCGGGACTCACACGCTGTGTATGTAGAAAGGTCAACCATCGCTTATCAGCACACTCACTGGCCGGGCAGTGGAATTATGGATTGAATTTTATTTCCACTGGAAAACAGTACTGCTCGTGCGTCATTCGGTCACGAAGATCTTGCGATTGTGCTGGCGGCAATCGATTTTTACTGCAATTTGCAATTTGTGATTTCGCAAAGGATTTCGCGTTTTGGGGCTAACCGAAGACGGTGGCGAGTACTTTCAGTCGCTCACTATCAGCTGTTTTACGAGAAGCTCGGGTGGTATTGAAAAACGAATAGCTTGAACTGCACGTTATCGAGTCTCAGTGTTATTATTCAAGCAATCTAATTGTGACGGTTTCGAGTATCGTTTGAGTGTTTAATCTAGGTTTCATTTTTACTTAAAACATGGTAAAATATTTGGATAGCATCTGTTAAGACGAACTTTTAAATATATTTCATTATTTTCGATCGAAAATTAATAGAACTTTGAAATACATTTCAAGCATATGCCGGATCATTCTTAAGTGACCAATGATAATAAAATTATGTTTGTTTCTTATACTATAAAAGCACATTGACGAGATTATGATTCTTATTTACGACTAAGTTACAATTAACTAAACATATAGTGCGTCAACATCATTGCAACCACTAATCAACGGCTATTATTTAGCGATAAGAATGACAGATCCACCGGAAACATATTTCGTACACAACCTCATCTGTAAAACTTTACGTAAAACAATACTATCTATTTGAACGCCTGGGCCAAAGCTTTAACATACACGTACGCGATATGATTCCAGCTGAGACGCCTCCATACGGCGATCGGATCCGCAGCACTCGATGGGCGCGCTGTCAATCATCATAATGCAACGCGTCTGGCTCGTTCGATTTTCCTCCCCGCAAAACAAACCTCGTCCGCGGGAAGGATTGCTTCTAAGCATTCCGCGCACCAGCAGCAACAACATCGCGACAGCGAGACCCAATAACTCAATTAATAACTGCGCACCCATCCATCAGGCCGCCCTCTCGCATATCGCCAGCTAGTTCCATCATATGATGAAGCGATGTGCCCTTGTCTTCCCATCCAATTCGTACGCCACCGATAACGCATAAAGCCCACCGTTAGCTGGCTGTCCCAGCCTCGATAAGCCCCAGTAGGGATACACGAGTGGCTTTAAATCTTGATAGACCACCCAAGGTGAAGCCGTGCCGGTTTCCCGGTAGTCGTCGATTTTATTGTGCTTATTTGAAAGCGAGCGTGTTTGTACCGGCTGTCAGGTGCAGGTTATTGGTGGGCCAGTTGGTGGCCGCTTTTAAAGGGGCATAGTAGCAGCGGATATTCATTACGCGGTGGTAGCAAATTTCCTTCACTATCGGTTCTTCAGTAATGTAATATATAATTGAGAAGAATAATTGCGAGCTTTCCAATCGAAATGTAGGTTTATTGAGAAGGGATGTATCATTTATTTCATATCTTAAACAGAAGTACGTGATAATTCATTTCTTGAACGTAAATTTATTTCATTTTAATTCTACTCTACTTATTATTGAAATATTTAACTCAGAATGTATCACAATATGTGTAAACATATTCGCAATCAAGTTTTTTTTTGTAGTGAGGCCTAGTACTCTATACACTAAAATAAGAAATATTGTTGTACTGAGATAGCAAAGGGCTGTATGTAATTCAAGCTAGGAAAATCACAAAGCATAATAGAGATGTAAACTAAATGAAATAAAACCCGTTCAACAAACATAGCATATTTGAAACAATCCAGAATGTTCCATGGAATAAGAATCAACTAATTTTACCGAAAGGTAATCAAAAATGTTGCAGAAGACATCAAAGAATAGTCATTACACAGTTGTTGAATTAAACGATAATATAAAAAAAACCTTAACATAAGAGTTGTACTCTATTATTATGCATTTTGTTAATAACAGCCAGATTTCAAACGGATTACCGTGAATTGCTATTTAAAAAATCGTAAAATGTAAAACAAATAAAATTTTGTACGATTTAATTTTACCCCACAACGAGGTTTATATTCCTCGTTTATAGCTAAGATATTTCTATTAAAAATGTTATTGATTAATCCCACATTATAGCGTGTTTTACCCACATACAAATATATATTTTAAACATTTTTTAAATCCATACAGGCTGTGTACTTTATTTAAAATATATAAGAGAAGTTATGTAGGAGTTTCTCTTGATGAAAGATTTGTCGTCAAATATTTTGAAGATTACGTTAGCGTTTACGCTAAGGAAGCATAAAAAATACCATAAAGGCTGGTAATGGTAAAATCCATTTGGTCTGACATCGTAAGGGTTAACACGGGACGATCATAATCTCTTTCCCTCCTCCCACCTCATCGTGCCGGTTCTAGTAGAACTCAGCTGCTCAGCTGTTGCAGAAACCGGTTTATTGCTTGAAACATCAAACAAAAAGTCTGCTCTCTCGTCACCCTACACTCCTTTCCGTCGTGTTGGAAGGAAAACCAGTGCTCGCACACTAGCGAATCGAAAATTGACACCAGAAAAACCGGCCGAAATAAAAATGTTTGATGAAAAGAGAACACCCCATCACGGAATGAGGGATGTAGTGAGGTGTTTCTTTTTCACGCCTAGCCCCTTGCCGACGTTATTGGATGTGAATGTCGTTGTTTGGCCATGGTTCGCTATCGTGGGTGTATGATTTTCTTTGTTCAATCCTCGGAGACAGATAAAACAGTACAACACCTACACGCCAATACTCGCAGAGAACCACACCATACTCTAATCGTTTAGTGTGTGAATATTTTCTCTCGGAAGAACACTCAGCTCAATCGTGGAGATTGGGTAAAAAACGGTAATTGAAAATTCCTAAAATTTAAAAATGAAAATTAAAAAAGGCATTGTAGAAGAACCCAAGTATAAACGATTGCAAATTAGAACTAATTATTGTTACAAGTAATATTTACGGTCGACCTTTCTACATTGCGATGAACATTAGTGTTCAATATTTATGAATGCATTTAGAATGATATTTATTCGAGGGAAATTTTTTCCACTCTGTTTTATTATAAAATTATCTACCTGATACTAAAAACCTGTGTTTGGTGTTAACCAACAAGCACAGTTGTACAATCCCAGTGTTTCGGCGAGACAGAATTTTCTTCCGTTTGAGGGGGTGGAATAAATGTCTGCCGATGCTTCTCAGCGAATGCTGTGATGCTGCGTATGCTCTCTGCTCACGCCATGTCATGAACGGCCAATGGTCGTGCCTTTCGCTCACACGTTTGATTGTTTGCATTTATTTGCACATTCGCTCAACACACCGCTGAGCGTGTGGAGCAACTTGTCTAGTTTCCATACAGTGAAAGAAAACGTGCATCATTTATTTAGTTAGTGATAGGATAATTATAATACATTTTTAACGTGAAATCGATTCAAACAATCGCCCCAGTATAACTGCTGCCTGCACTTGAGGGTTTTGTTTGTATCGCTTTCGAGACATGTGTGTGCATGTGGACTGAGCGTTCCCGCTCGCATTTACAATCAACTCGTCGGTGTATGCGTAAATCTATCGATAAACTGCATAATTGAACGAGGCCTGCAGCATTGTATGGTGTTGCTCTGAAGCAGTACAAAAGAGAGCAGGACAACAGCGCGTAAAGAGAGCAAAACGAAACGGACATCGAAAGATTAGTTAAAGCGCTTAGGACGCGGCGGCTTGAGAGAATCGATTTTTAATCCAAAACACGTCGGCGAGGCGAGAGCCCGTTCGAACGAAAGTGAAACCGCCGGAGAGAGAGACAGAGCGCTCGAGAGAGCTACTAAAGAGAGTAGTAGTCTCAACTCCACCACACCACTACGCGCCCCTTTCTCCACGCGCCTGGGGCTCTGAGCCAGCAGCGGCCGAGATATGGGGCGCACACTGCAAAGAAACAGCACAGGATAGGGGGTTGCGTTTTCTGCCCCAAAAAAAAACAAAAAACAGCAACAACACAAAAAAGCCACGCATACATACGGCAGCGTGCACACCACTACAGCTGCAGCGGTCGTGCCGCGGAGCTGGCCAGCCGCGATTTAAGTAGTTGAACCGCGCTTTAAAGCGTACGCACTCAAGCCACAGCAGCGTTACGAGCAGCAGCGGCGTGCTTTCGCAGCAGCAGCAGCAGCAGCAAAACTTCTTCTTCAGAAGGGCAGCAGAGAAGCCGTGCGTGTTTTTCTGTGTCTGTGTGTGTGTTTTTGTGTGCCTATGGAGGACGAGCTGTAGCAGTTTTCCACTGGTTAGTTTCAACTTCCGATGCATCCTTCAAGTGTCCTTCTGGATGCGATTATTGCCGAAGCAAAAAACAAAGAGCAAGATTGTTTTCGTGTTATTTTCCCGGCCGCGTGTTGTGTGTTGTTTCTGTACGGCTTCTTCCCCTCGGAACCAAAAGTGCAAGAGAGTGTTGTGTCCCCCGGTGTGCGAGCGTTTGGTGTGTCGTCTCGTCTCTAGAGTTAATTCCCATTTTACGACCCGAAAAGACTCTCTTAGCAGTGGTGTGCTAGACGGGAACGTTTGCGCGATAGTTATAAAAGAAAGTTATTAATTTTATTCTCGTCCATTTCCATCTGTTTCACAGGATTTTTGCCGAATCTTGCACTTGGGGGAGCCCCGATCCGATCCGCGTCGCTACATTTGAACAGCTTTAAACGAAAGCCGTTTTCAGCAAGCAGTAGCAGACTAAAACTAACTGCCATTCGAAAAACAAACATCACAACCTGCTACTACTACACTCCAGTGCGAGTAGTGTGCCTACCAGCGTGTCAGTGTGTGTGTGTATGAAAAAGTGAATCTGTACAGCGCTTACTGTGTGTGTTATACTTGCGGCGGCAAGCAAGCGACGTGTGTGCGCATCTCATAGCCAATCGAAGTAGACCGGTGCGGGACAACGACACCTCATTTTGTGATAGAATTTCAGCGAGGTCGGCTGCAGTAGCGAAATTTATTCCGTGGAATCTTTGCGTCCCAAGGCGGAGAGAAACTGTGCTTAAGAGTGCCGGTGTACAAATTGCCACTTTCGTAAAGTTTGTTCATTAATTCTTCACTTTTTCTCGTCCATTGCCCCCGCGCGCGTGTGTGTTAGAAGCGAAATCTCAAAATGGCCCTCCGCGTCGTTGGTCTGATGATCCGCCAGGAGCTGTCCGGGTTGGCGAGCAAACCGTCGGTGCGCATGATCAGCACCAGCCGCGGTCCGAACTGCGCCAAGATCCTGGAGCACTCGCCGAACGCGCACCTCAACAAGAAGCTGCTGGATCGGTACACGCGCCTAAAGTACGACCCGAAGTACGTGCAGGCCACGTACGTCTGGATCGACGGTACGGGTGAGAACGTGCGGCTGAAGGATCGCGTCCTCGATTACGTGCCGAAGAGCCCGGAGGAGGTGCCGTCGTGGCAGTACGATGGAAGCTCCACGTACCAGGCGCTCGGTGGCAACTCCGACATGAAGCTGGTACCGCGCGCCCTCTACAAGGACCCTTTCAAGGCGGGCGCCAACGATGTGATCGTGCTGTGCGACACGTACCAGCCGGACGGGAAGCCGACCGCTTCGAACCATCGTGCCGCCATGCAGGACGCGTACAACCGCACGAAGGACCTGGAGCCGTGGTTCGGTATTGAGCAGGAGTACACGTTCCTGGACATTGACGGACGGCCGCTGGGATGGCCGGTCGGTGGTTTTCCGGGTCCGCAGGGACCATACTACTGCGCTGCGGGTGCCCAGAACGTGGTCGGTCGTGATATTGCAGAAGCGCACGCCGTCGCCTGTCTGTATGCGGGCGTTCAGTTCGCCGGCACGAACGCGGAGGTGATGCCGGCCCAGTGGGAATACCAAGTCGGACCGGCGCTCGGCATGAAGTGTGCCGATGACCTGTGGATCTCGCGGTACATTCTGTGGCGCATCGCCGAAGACTACGGTGTCGTGGTGACGTTCGACCCGAAACCGATGGAGGGTAACTGGAACGGAGCTGGCGGTCACTGCAACTTCTCCACCAAGCCGATGCGTGCCGAGAACGGTATCAAGGCGATCGAGGCGGCGATCGAGAAGCTGTCGAAGAAGCACGACAAGCACATCAAGGCGTATGATCCGCGCGGTGGAAAGGACAACGAGCGCCGACTGGTCGGACGGCTCGAGACGTCGTCGATCGATAAGTTCAGCTGGGGTGTGGCGGATCGTGGTACGTCGGTGCGCATTCCGCGCGGTGTGGCCGACGCGAAGAAGGGCTACCTGGAGGACCGTCGCCCGAGCTCGAACTGTGATCCGTACGCGGTTTGCAATGCCATCCTTACCACCTGCCTGTTGGACGAATAGGCTCCCGAAGATGGCCTTTTGCTCCTCTGCACGATGAACCCCTTACTTATCCCGTTCCCTTTTGCTTGAAACCCCACCGCTAACCTGCCTCCCTCCCACTGAAGGATGACGGTACATGGTAAAACGAGGAAAAATGTCATATCCCATAAAAGCCCCACGAACGAAGTCAATGGCGCGTTCTGAGCGACCATGCCAGTGCAAGGACGGAATGAACACGGACATGCTATGTATACGTTTTTTTTTTATATATAAATTGTGTTTTAATACGTTTGCTGAAGGTTCCAGTTGTGTTACAAAGGTCATGACTCAAAAAATCCATTTATTGAGAGGGAACCCCCGTCCAGGGAAGCATGCAGAAATTTCTCGTTGCTAACTCAGTGGACTGAACATGGAGGAAAGAGAATTTGTATAGGACGCGTTGAGTGTGCGTGTTTGTGTGTTTTTTTTACAACATTGAAACAAAGAGGTATTGCTATTTTACACCGCTGATTGTAGGAGGAAATGTACAAATTAAAGCGAAAGGCGAAATCAAGCTTGAGACACTTGTTACGGGAAAGGTGCATTTTGTGTTTTTTTTTAACCATAGCAACGCTTCACTTCCATTTCCGTGAAGATTGTTTTTACCCACTGACACACTACTCGTTAGGAAACGCACATGAAAACATATTTAGCCTATGAAGGAAGGTTGAAACTATCACGTGAGAATTGAGAAGTAAAACCAGAAGCCCGCTAAACATCCTTCCGCTTTCGGAGGAAACTGAAGACAAATAGCGTGAATAACCGATGGATAGGCAGAACATGCGCGAGAGAGAAAGAGAGAGAGAGAGAGATAGAGAAAGAGAGAGAAAAAAGATAAAAATTGATCGTAGCTGTTTAATAACTTGTTGTCTAGAATATAAGTCCAGTTGAAGTGTAAGGTTATATCGGAGCGTAAAAAAGAATCCGTTGAAGATGGAAAATGAAAAACAAAATTGAATAAAAAGTCATCACTGAATATTGGAGCTATGCGTTATTAGTTGCTAATAAATGTGAAACGAAACGATTAAAAACAATCTTAATAAAAACAAAATGCTCTAAATCACAAAATGCTTCACGAATCAATACCATTTCCCACTCACTGCTTCGAGAAAGAAAACCTACCAATGTGTCGTCAGGTAAAGCAAAATAAGAAACCAACCGGCGTCTCTTAGGGGAAGTTATTTTTAACACATTCAACTCGACCAGAGGGTGGAAAAATCTGTCGTTCGGACCGGACGAACAGCGGCTTAATGATGCCCATCATCACTGCCATCGTTCGACCTTCTCATATTCACGGGAACGTTTTTTTTATTATACTATCTACTTTTTCATCTCATAACTCTCGTTCCCATTCAACCATCTTTCTACTTTTTCTACGCTAGGGATGTGCTCATATAGCGGATCAGGTGACACGATGACCCTTCCCAGGTTTAATCCGTTCGGTTGAGGTCAGGTTTTCCGTTTTCTCTTTTCCCAATAATAGTGCCAGTGCCACCTGTCATCGAACTCAACGTAGTAAGCTGGGAAACTCCGAACCAAGCCGGGTTGCTTGTTTACGTTTAGCGTAAAAATCGAAATCGATTCCTTGAACTCCCAGGCCGATGGGGGTTATTTTCGATTTTGTTTTCCCTCGCTGCCATCCTTGCTCGATGGTTTACGTTTCGAAAACACTAAAGGTTCCATCGGTACGAACTTCCCGAGCACTCACAACGCTTTGTACAAAGAAATGAAAAAAACCACCTCGAAACAAACACTGACAGTTGATTAGCTAGACGAGTTAGTGTTAAGGCGAGCTAAAAAAAGTGCTTTCACAAAGTGTTTTGTGTTATGATCGACGTTTGCCAAAATATAACGATGTGCCGTTGGTTTCCTGTCGCTTATGTAAGACACATTATGCTAGAAATGGTTCGCGGCACACCTGCGCGAAAGGGAGAGACTCTGAAAGACCGAAGTCTTTTTTGCACTCCAAATGTGGCAGGAAGGAAGGATAGACTCGCTGTTCGAAACCTTTCATTAGGCACCTAACACGTATGACGGAGCGTTGACCTGAGCTGAAGCGTACTTTCCCACAAATTGGATGGTGCTGTAACAGCTGAACGCCATTTGTAAAAGGTTAAATTTATCATAGAATATATAGAAAATAGTAACAAATGTTTATATTTATACAATTACTGTGAATGAATTGTCAAACACAGACGTCACGAATTCCGACCTGGTTCCTTAGATCTTGATTCGAAGGGTGTTCTGGGAAATAAGTACACAATCGGTTCATGGTTTTATATCTTCCTACACAAACCCCTTGCTCTTTTTCGCGGCGTGTCTCATCGGCACCATAAACCGTTCCCGCTGCGCTGAATGAAACGAACATAAAGCATGACGAAGTGAAGTTTGAGGTCGTACAATTATTTCAAGCTTACGAACCAAATCATCTCATGAAAAACCTCGATCACAGTTGCCGTAAACATGTCACTTTAAAATAGTTCCAAAATGCAAAGCAACGCTCGGAATGGAACAAACCGAAAGTACACCTTGTCTCGGGGCAAAACATACGAGCCCTTCACACCGTGTACGTGTTCGCTTTCTATCCACCCGGTAAAACAAACAAAAAAGCAACACTGTACTTGCCATTGTGCTGGTGGTTCCATTGCGGGGTGCCACACGACAACGATATCGATGAGCTCACTGTAAAAGAGCGAGGAGGCAAGAAGAATACAACAAGAAACCAAACCACACACAGATAGACACACACACACACACACAGGCGCCCGCGAAAACAAAAACAACCGGGCAAACCCTACTACGTTCAGTGGGCGAGCAAAGAGGTTCCGCGCGTCGGTAACGGAACTGGCGTTGACCGCGAGAGCTGAACACGCGGCTATCAGATGATTTCGCGCTCGCGCGCGCGCTCGAACGAACGAAACGAATGAAAGCGAAATGTGCGCGTGGTGGTTGCTGGTGTGGCGGCTTATGCGCGTAACACATTCGCGGGCGCACGTTCACGCCCGTCAAAACATTCAGCAACCAGCAAGCTTGAGGAGGAAGAAAACTATCGCGGCGATAGGGAGCGGCGCGCAAAGAATGCAGCGATTAGGTGGCGGTTTTTTTTTTCAGCCAGCTGATCGAAATTGGGTAAAGTTCAGACACGGCTTTACCGCAGTGCGCTCTGTCGGGAGCATTATTTGTCTGAAAGTGTACAAATTTATTGTTGGTAGTAGTCAAATTAAGTTATCACCTGTGTCATGTTCCCTTCATGCCATATTTATCGGACGTCTCTAATCAATAAACCAAAAACAACCTGCTTGTTGCTTAGACAAGATGCAAAGCAAAAACTTTATTTCTATGATTCGCTCGACACATACACGAAACAACACCTCACAAACCCTTCCCATGCCGGCGGCTGTTGCTCCTACCGATAATGCTCGAAATGCGTGTCATCGAATCTAGGTTAAGCGTCGTCTAAAATATATCTGCGACGATGCCACTGCCGCTGGCTGATAAAATCGTAATTGGCTCAGCGAATGAAATCAAACAAAACGAAAATAAAGCGGCACGTAAATAGAAGACCCAAGTTTTCTTCGCGTCCTGGTTTCTGGTGTTACCGCTTGGATCCCACCGCCTAATGGCAAACGGTGGTGACAGTGAACTACTTGCTGACAGCAGAATGGTCACGTAGCGTTTCAAGATCAGGAGGGAATGCTAAGCGTGAGAAAACTGATTAGTGATGAGTTTTTTTTTACTAGATCGAGTTTGGTAAGTTAGCAAAGCTGAGTAAAATAAGGAATATTATATAAGCACGATGTTATTTCAACATAATTTGATATTAATACGATTAGGAGAACAGAATACATGAGTCAGTTGATAATAGTTCTGGAAATTTGTGCTTCGAAAACGAAGACGTTTGGAGCTAACAACGTTTAATATTCATACATACATACAGCAAAAACTCCATATTTTAAACCTTTTTTAAACACTTTTATTTCTTAATATTCAGTTGAACGTATATTTAATAAATTACTAATACCATATTTTTTTGTGTAGGATAATTCCATTAAAGCTCCTAAACACGAAAAACCACTCCTAAAACACGAAAGACGTCTACACATATGTTCCGAAACTGCCACCACATTCATTGATTAATTCCCATTTGTCCTCAAAACTGATACGATGACATGGCAAATTTTGAACATCACCACCATCGATCCTTTCGCTTTCGGCTCGTGAACTAGATCCCCGGCGTTCGGTTTCCTTTCGAATCCACGCATTGACTCATATCGAACCACTGCCGTGGGACGTTCTTTCGCCCCCTTGGTTTCGTTTCCTGGTGGCTTTAAGTGGTACGTTAACTTAACGTTCACCCTCTCAACCCACCGGCTCATCTCCGCATCGCTTCGATATTTGCATCCCACCTCCGTTAGGGGATATAACCGGTTTTTCAGGTTGTATGTTTTCGAAACAAACCTCGCACCGAATCGAGTCGTACGATCGCCGCAACAAGTTCAGCAATAACAAACAAAAATCGCAAACCCAAAACCCCGCACCACCCGGTTTCGTTTTGCTTTGCATCTTAATTATTCGCATCACGATTGCGTTCCCGCTTGGTGTGTTGGTCGTTTGAATGGTCATGTTTTGGTTCTAAGCGTCCTCCGTCGAATCGCTATTTGTTTGCGATTCTTATGCTAGCGTACGTACGTTTATTACGCTTCTAAAATGGAGAATCAATCATTCCACGTGGGTTGGTCGGGATGTTGGAATCGATTGCGTAGATATTATCTCAGCAACACTCCACGTCTGGCACACAGTGGGACCTAACAATAGTCATAAGATAGCAGCAATAGTAAATGTTTGATTGAACGTGATGGCATGCTGCGAAGTCATTTTTATCAACATCTTTAATGGCGTTTCCCTCCCGCATATATGCACAAGGCAGCGGACACGGTAACCCCTAATGGGCCACGTAGAGCGTTGAATAGACATTATGACAAAAATAGCTCCTGTCAGCTGGTTCGTATGACTGATGGTGACCGTTACGAGTCGTGTCAAAAAATCACATCGGAATGTACACTTTGATATTTCTAGAAGTTTACTAGAACATCGGAATAAAGCCAGAATTGCGAGAAAACTATTTTAAACTCAACAAAGATTTCAAAAAACTCTTTTTTGAAGATCAATCTGTTAGCTATTCCAACACATTCTTCTCTCTCGCAAATATTTATCTACGCCCATATTTACAATTCATTTCACACCTTTTATGCAAATTTGCATATATCGGCGTCTTAATAGCTCCCGAAAATTGAAGTGCTAAGTTGTCCGGCAAATTTCATTATCAAACACTCTCGGTTTCTCTATTGGCAATCGCAAACGATTCGTGTTGTGTAAGAAATTTCACGACCACGGCTATACCGACGTATAAAGCAAACCTTTTATCTACATGATCTTGAAACTCGAGTCGAACTTCTTCGTTTGCTGGACTCTTCGTCAAAGACTTCATTACGCCACCGTAAATCGTACGCGCGACGCCCTTTCCGGCGACCTCCGGGACATCTGAAACCTATTGTTTACCAATGCACGTCGATCAGCTACGTTATCAGCCGTTGTCTTCGATACCTAGCTACGGAACCTTGAATAGTGAAGGTGGATTACGTCGCCCGGCTCGGAAACGGAGTGTTTTAAGAACGAAACGACACCAAAAAGGCTTCTGATCAAAGAAGACAAGGCATTGATAACGCAGATTGGACAAGTACCTCGTTGTAACTTCTAATCGACGTACGGGAGCGAATGTTGCTTTGCATTTTATTTGCCGATGATAAAACGGTCACTCGTAGTAGCTAAGGAGTTTACGAAGAAATAAAATAAAGTAGCAAACGAAACGCCATTGCTACTGATTAAAAATCCGTCAGTCGCACATCCTCCCATAATGGTTTGAGCTGAAACGGCTTCCCATCCTTTGGTAGACGGCCCAAGCGTAGATGAAACAGAAAACACCCCGGTAGCCCAGTAGTCAACTGCTGATTAGAAATCGACGGCAGAATGGTCTTCCCCGACGGTGACGACGATGCAGATGACGTGGACAACGTCAAACGTAGTTCTATTATTTACGGTTTTTGTGGATGATACTTCATCAATTGCGCACCTCCCCAAGAGAGAGGCCCAACCCGCGGGAGCGTATGATCGCGCGGCCAGCATTATCAGCATGTTGATGAGGTTTATTGAAATTGAATCTCCTTGCTGCAAGCAATACGCTGGAATGTGCAAAATACACAACCCGGTACACGAGTGCACTTCACTTTTGCCGCTGCACGCAATTACTCGCTTATCGCACGGGAAGGAATCGATTAGCGAAGTACTGCACCCGGAGGTGTAAATAGTGATGGAAGTATCTACACCGCCAGGTGCGTGATCGATTACACCGATCAATTACACCGTCGCTCGGCGAATTCTTCTTGTACCCTCTGCGCTGGAATGGTCACACGAACTGATAAATTCGGTATTAGAACAATAGCACATGATGATATCAAACACGTAGCACACGAATTCATTTGGAAAAGGTGCCACATTGTTTGGGACAACTTTTTTCCTCCCGCACGGTAATCAGGCTACCATCAGGCTATTTGCTCAGCTAGAATATATCCCAACGCGCCCGAGCCAGTCGGTGTTAAATACTACTAATTAGCCGATAAACACACCGGTCTCGTGCCGACTGCTTGGAGGCTCGCCAGCCGTGCCGTAATTGGTGGTTTCAGAAGGAAACAGAGAGAGAGAAGGGGGAGGGGGATAGAAAAAAAAAACACACAAACGATTTCCATCGCCGTAACGTGCATCAACGTGCGCTGATCACAGTGAGAGTGTGGAAGCTGGCTGAGGCGACCGCCCCTGATTTCATGCTTCATTGAGCGGCCAGAAGAAGGCGCCGGCGTCTTTTAGCGCCACAAAACGTGAGCAGCACGTTTCCTTCACTGTGTCGGGAAACGTGTGGCCGGTGTCAATACCCATCACAGCCGTCATCTGGCCGCCAGCCAGATAATCGGATAGGATAGTCAACAAATCTTTAACCCATGAGGACGCGCACCCGGGGCATGTAAAAACGTGCCAAAAGTTCTATGCTCCCAGGGCTTCGTGTGCCGCTCATCGTTTTCCCATCACAGAGCGCATTGGCCGGTTACCATAGCGCACATGTGATGGTGATTTTTTTGTTCACCCTCAACCCACCACTCGGTACTTCATGCGAAACGGTGCACGATTCGCACAGTGGTAGGTTAAGAATTATCAGCAGTCACTCAACAGTCACCCGTTCGCTGCATGATTGGAAGATCCGAGCTCATGCCGGATAAGAAGACACTTACGCGAGTCCAACGTTCATCGCGGTAATTACACGCTGGTCGAAGGCAGCGCAGAAAAAAACGCTGCAAAAAAACAAAATCTGCCAGTATGAATAAAGAAGTCCCTCCGGCGTTTATCAACACGCCGCGGGCTGGACAACTCAACCTCTTTTTTGCAACTTTATAGCATCGCCGAGTGTAACCTCCTTTCTTCACCGGGTTTATGGGTTTTGTGCGCACCACTACCGACTGAGAAATGCAATAAAAATTACGACAGCTAACGCTCGCGGGAACAGATAGTCTAGCCTGGATGGACACGAAACTGGGCAACTGCAACTGGGTCATTGGAGAGAGGAAAGCAAAGAGACGCTAAACTCCAAAGGATGTATTTAATTTCAGAAAAAACAAACTGTTGCGTTCAAAAATCGAGGAGCCCGTCGAATCCAATACCAACACCAGATCGAAGCAACGCATATTTGTAGAAGTATCAAAACAAAACCTTCACCCAAAGCACGTTTCATGCTCTACGCAACCCCAACGAAGTAAGGGAAGAGAAGTACGAACAAACTTCTTATCAGCATGGTCGCAGCACAGCAAAACATTCTCTCGCTCACTATTTGGCTTGCCGTACCGTGTTCGTTTGGCGGTAAATTTCATGGGGTGGTAAGAAAAAATCACAGACACTCACACACACACACAAACGGAAATGGGTGTTTCGAAAGGGTTTTGATTTCGGACCTCCCGTAAGCATGAAGTCAGCTGTAACGATAGCTCAACCTTGAACCTGTGCTACGTCAACGGTCCGAATCGTTAGGCTTCTTCGACAGCGAACAGCTTGCTCGATTCTTCGCCTCGATAATCAAAATCGGTCCGTTCGAACTGCCACATTCTGTCAAAACACTGTCACGCGCTAATTAAACACTACCCGTAGGTTTACTCTCCACGATACTGATAAGCAGCGCCCGTGATTGGTGAGCATAATTGAAGGAAATGATAAAGTGTGTGCTTCTTCTCGAACTGGACCTGACTCATTGTGCACCGCTCTGCTGCCAAGGGATGTGTTTCCAAGGCGACAGTGGCTAAATGGGAACCTTCGATACGGACGCGCGCGTGGATGTCGTTTGCAAACTGGTCGAAGCAAGGACAGGAACATGCCTGGTGAAGCGGGTTCTACTGGACGATAAAATTCATGTGATGGTATGGTAAAAAGCTTTTTAAATATTTTTTGTATCCCAACAGATTGCTATCTTCTATATCAGTTTATTTCCACTTTGCAACGTTCGGAGATAATTAACGAGCATCGTACTGAAGTGTTGAAACCAATTTTAGTGTTGTGGTAATCAAATTTGATTCATTTGTCGTGCATTTGTGCGAGCAGGGAAGATGTTAGTTAATAATGGTTTGGCAACTACATAAAGCTTTAAAGCAATTATTTTTTTAATGCCACAACCAGTACCGCAATTTCATGGACACTAAAAATTCTACGAACTTACAATGCTCTGTGTTAATAGAAAGATTCTAGTAACATTGTTTTATATTTAAATTAATTGTGTTTATTCTATCCATCTGATGCTATCACATGAATTTATGTTATTTTTATGTAAATATTGAATATTTTGTTCGAAACATTTGTTTTAACATTACAAAAATGCAAATATTTATTTAGTTTAGTAATTTTTTTTAATCTAATAAAGGAATTCCAACGACATTTTAAAATGTATATCAATAAAACTTTTGTATGACTCTATTAATATTAAATGTTAATAAATGGTTATATTTATGAATAAATTAAAGATTTTTTTATTTCTGCTAAATTTTAACAACATATTCGTTTAGCAGGAAAGCGAGAAAACATTCATGCTAACAACATTATTATTTTTGTAACCTTATTTCCTTCTACACCAGGAATAACTTCTCCGTGAACAATTTTTCACTTCGGTTTGTACGCTCACGGTCAAACATCGACAAATAGTGATGCGGAATCGTTTCGTAAACAAAATCACTACCACCCAAATCCAAATGCGCTGTCCGCAAGTGTCACACGCGCAGTTATCATGCTTCACGCTCCACGCTCAATCGGCCAAGGTTGAAGACGTCCCGGCCTAGAACGCATGCAACGGCCAACGAAGACACCACAACAGAACGGCGCAGCAAAGAAAGAAACGCGAAACCGCAGGTTCAAGGTGCAGCGTCAACAAATGTGCAGCACCGACACAATGGTGGACACGGGCGGCCCATAAGGAAGCAAAAGCAAACATTTCGCACCAACACAGGAATAATTCTGGACCCGCGTGTGCTAAAATATCGGCCGTAGGCGGATAGGTGCGGAAGTGAATGGGTGCCTCGCTTGCCTCGCCAGTGCCGTTGGTATCAGCTGTTTTACATTCATTTTGTCCGGCCCCGAAGCAACACTTCGAAGATGCAGATTTTTATGCGCATTCTCATTAAAATGCTATTAAGAAGCAGCGTTTATGGTACGTTTTGCTGCATATGTACAAAACCAAAGCGATAAGTACTTCCTATTGAGATACACAAAAAAACGCTAAATCACAGGTTCAATGAACCAATACTCCGGCGCGGTCAATATTCCATCAAGGGTGGTCTTCGTTGATAGAGCAATTAGTTTGTCAGACACCGTCTGCCGGCTGATCCGTGCCGGGGTGGCATATATTTCATGCCGAAAATATTAACCACAACCCCAAAAAAAAAAAAAACGCGATGTAAACTATGTCAGTCCCATAGCCGATTAAACGGTCGTAAAACTGTCCCATAAAATTGTCATAAAATTGGACGACGGTTCCGGGGATGGAGCAGGAGGAAGTGGATCATCGAAACGCCAAAACAAAAGCGGTGGTAGCAGTAACAGCGGCACATAAAACACGAGCTATGCTCGTTAAAATCGGTTCCGATTTCGTGACCGATCCGTGCCCCAGGTGATGGCCCTGGGGAAGTAGAGCGGTTTATAATTTTTACGATCAGCAAACGTCACGTGCCACTGATTAGTTTAAGTGCTGTTTAAGTCGTGTGGTACAGTGGTGTTTGAATCTTCATTTCAATTGATCGCAATGCGTATTAGAGAGTAGATACGTACAACGATCTCAGCACATCCAGAAGGAATGTTTTGATTCTGTTTTTCACCCAAATTGGCTCGAGAAAATGGCACTCCTCATCTCGAGGAGCAACATTCCTTCCTTTTGCTTCACCCCTGGAGGATCGTGACCAATGCTCGCCAAACCGGCTGACCTTCGAATGAGGATCACGCCACCCATTTTTTTTTGCCTCTACCGCTTGAAACGTATAGCATCTCGAACAACAAAAACCACAAACATGGACAACTCATCGGTTCAGTTTCGTTTCTCCTGCCCGGTGGGGTGTGGGGAAGCGATGCGAAATAGTTTCAGGTTGTTCTTTTTTAAAAGGTTAACAATTTTTGAACGCCTTTGACGCGATGACCGTACAATGACTGTCCCAAACCGGTGGCCCAAAGTCAGCGCAAGACACATCAGCGTACCGAAAACAAACTCGAAACGGCCGTATGTTTTGGTTCGGCAGTGATTATCAGCCGATGGAAGACACGATGGCGGTGTATGGGGCTGTGTGAGTGAGCGTTGTGGGTAAGTATACGTGATTGAAAAGCACTAAAAATAATCACATTATATAACACGCGCTCCCGTACGCATATAGCAACCCCCAACAACATCCACATTCCCGCGCCGGCACACGTGTCCGCAATGGAAGCGCTTGGCAACCGGGGCACAATCTCCGGATGCCGAATAAGCGCAAGCTAAAACCACAACCAACCCGGCGCGCATGGATGTTTTTGTTTTGTGTATTGTTTTGTATTATTCTGTCGTTTTTTTCTTGGTCTTCTTTGCCGTTTGCGAGCCTCCAACAGGCCTGTCAAACCTGTTTGAATTGCTTCGCAGCCGGGGATGCAGCGGGAGGGCAACATTTTTGCCCCGGGGCAACTTTTCGCCCCGAGACAAGCCTCTTTGCAAGCGGGAACCAGAGACTTCAGGAGATCACCATCAGCTAGCGATTTTTTTAATCGGATTTGAATATGTTGCTGATAGAGTTTTGCTGTGTTTGCAAAATAAATTGTTAAATTATGAAAATCACATCTCTTGCAAGTGATGTTTGTATAATATTCTCTGTTATCGTACTGTTTAACAAAAAACAGCCTTCAAGCTTTAAGCTTAAAACTCTAGAAGCTTCTTAAGTGACGTTTGCATTGATCGCATTTTTTGTGTTTCAACAAATGGCCATTGGCAAAACAAAATGTTTTCGTCATCAAAATAACTCACCGTTTCGTGTTTTTCGTGCTAATGCTAATCGTTGCTGCTCTTGAACTTGAACTTAAGCGTTGAAAACAAAAACAACCCGCCAGAAACAACAATAATTTACTTCCAGTTGTAATTCGAAATGAATAAGCTCTCGAACTAGGCAAAATAAATTGCTTCACCTCATCTGCTCCGTAAACAGAGCCGGTTATTTATTAGATCATATTCACAACCCAACGATGCGTTTTGAATTGATAATAATGCTGATCGTAAAGCTCTCTATCTCTCTCTCTCTATCTCTCTCTCTCTCTTTCTCTCTCTCTCTCTCTGGTGAGATAGCTCGAAAACAATTTAAAGCATTCGATAAGACACAAACCGCACTCAAACAATAGCTCTAACTCATGTCATAACTGTAGGTTTGTACTCGATTCAATGATGAACGATTCAAGAGTTTTACGTTGCTACAGCATGCGAGAGATCCGATAAGATTCACTTGAATTCACTTTCGTTAAGCTGCTTACCAGTATCAGTATTACACTTCAAGTCCGGATGCATTGTAGTGGCCCTTGATCCTGAACAAAACATTCCTACCCCGCCAAGGCCATCGCATCTCCGATGATGTGACACATACACGATGCACTTTTTTTATTCCACTCCTGCACTTGACACCTTGGGCGAGGTTGCCGACACATTGTGTCGCCGGCCCCTCGTATGGGTGGTGGAACAAAGAACGAAGAAAAGATTGTTCAAGAAAAAACAAATAACAACACTGCCCCGTTACCCAATATCGATGGATGTATGTTTACTGTGCTGCTTGTTTCTACTGTGCAGAAATGGCGCTCCGGTCCTGTGCAGGTGCTAATGACACATTTCATGTCTTCGTTTAATCTGTGCACCGTAAACACAGCTGATGAGTGGGGTACGCTGCGTTCAATGAGGTGATTCTGAGAAAAAACGTAGTGTAGGTCATTGAATCGTTTTAGTCAATCGTCAATAAATAGCTCATCGTGGGGTAGGTAAGGATTAATAATAATAATTATTATATGGATTAATATCTTGATGTCAGAATAATTTTAAACATTTTGGCTTTCCAAAATAATGTAAAGAAATAGCGTTCCTGGCTTCGGGAGTGATAATCCAAGTGAGTAAAGCAATTATTAAAAAATAAATCTGGAAGATATCTGAGCGTTGAACATCTAATCTATTAAAACAATCTTAGCTTTTATTGTACTCTGGAGTAATCAAATAGATACATAAATAAATCAAATAGATACATAAATAGTTTATGACGGTCATTTCGGGTAGGATAGTTTTTAATAACATAAATTATAGAAACAAATCTGTAATAAGGTAAATGAAATTGATAATGTGATTTGAAATCATATGTCAACTTAATTCACGATTAAAATCAACTTAATTCACGAGACACGATTAAAAAACATTTAAATCGTTGTAGCTCAAGGACTTTTAAAACACACTTAATGAAACATCGGATATTTGTATTTTGATCATCACTTTTACGCAATCACAACTTTCTAAGCTTTATCGTTTCTTCTGAAACTGTAATATTGTTGTAACTTATGTAGCAGAAATTAATTTGAAAATAAAAACATTATTTTCAATAATACAGCATATATAATGGTTTCAATAAAGTTCTTTTAAAATTAGAATTAAAAATTACATAAACCAATATTCACGTCTTGAAATAAATATATTTACCTGGATCTGAAAGTGATATTTGTACAAGGACCTGAATATTCAGGTCTTTAAAAAATTCAGATGGGTAAAATTTATATCATCTGTCAGCTCGAATTTACCAACACTTGACTCTTTGAAACCTCTTTAGAAAGTTTATTGAAAACATCATGCACTTGCGTTTTACTTCAACATGCTCTTCACGGTATCATTCTATGGAAGAACGAGCTTACCACTCCTTCCGGTAGTAGCAGGTCATCCATCTGAAAGTGATAGTACGTTCATTGCCTTCGAGCATTCAAGTATTCAACTATCAGTTTTATCATCACCCGGAAGCTTGAGGTGTTGTTAAGTCTGAAAAACGTTAGTACTGTTCTCGAATGCACCACAAACCATCATAACATGAGAGGAATGTAATCGATTTGAAATGTTTAGATAATATTCATCGCTCCGTTACGCAAGTCTTAGTAACAGAAATTTCTATCTCGTTCTCAAACAAGCTTGAAATAACTTTTGAAGGCCAAATTCGTTTTTGAAACTCTTACCGAGCACCAGACGTTAATCACTGTTTCTATGAAATTCACAAGAAAAACCCTTGGTTTTTGATAGCCAGCTTTTTTATGTTTTTTTTTCAATTCTAGTAGTCTGAGGTAATACGCCTACTACAAGGTAAAACAGTCGCGACTACAGAGCCTCTGAAAAGTCTAGCTCGGTTCGGTAAAGTCGGTTCCGTCCTTGCCTCGGAGTTGCCTCCCAAGAGCCATACAAGTGCAGGTAAAATTGGTTTTTGGGGTGCGTTGATATTCCTTCCCGAAAAAACCCTCCCAACCCACTCCGACCGCTGTTCATTGACCCAGCTAGCAGACGAGCTAGCTGTGGAATAACTCTTTGAACAAAAAAAAAAAAACATTCTTCTTTGCCACGATGACGGTAGGAAAAATAAAGAAAATCGTACGATCGCGAGCTGCATTTCGATTGTGCCTCGGTTGTTGCTAATTATTTGTGCGGAAATTCAATCTTTGTGCGCTTTTTCTATTAGGGCCAATACAATTATACTTCCTACCATCGCCTGCGCTGCGAATGCTAATGATTTTGCAGTAAATTTATAATCCTCGCCTGAAATGGGACTGGCCTGCGTAATGCACACTAACTGCATCGACGCTGCATTGTGCTCGGAACGGCTGTCCGTCAGCTCCGAAGCGGACGTGTGGGTTTCGAGCACATTGTTGCCGATACGTGCGATCCAACAAGCCCCAGCATCATTATCAGCGTTTATTATGCATGCGATGGTCATGCTTTTGCCGGAGTTCAGACTTGGGTCAATTGCATCCGACATCTCGTAACCTATCCGCTCGTCGGTCTGCAATCCGATCACTTCTCTGCTCTTTGCACTGCCGTCTGTCCGCCGGTGCCTGTCATATTATCACCCTGGCACCGGCACCGAGGCTACTCTCGTCCGATTTCCCCATATTGCTTCATTTAATCATTCATTCGTAGCATAAATGATATGCTGTCGCCGATTTTCCCATCCCCGGCATGCACAATGATCGGTCGAGAAAAGAGAAAACAGGTCCCGGTCCAATTAATTGCCGGCTCGCCAGGATCCCCGCGCGAAAGTTTACCTTCCAGCGTTTCAACTCAACCCTGCCCGTGGAAGGGCATCGTTCTACATTCGGGCGAACCCCATGAATGCGTGCGATAATTTTTATTGTGATAAATGGCAACACCACAGCTGACGAGTTTTGTTTCTCATACTCAAACATTACTGTTTAAAAAAAACCTTCCACCCTCGCCATCTGTTCTGCGACGCGTCCACAAACAACTTCATCATTATGCGCTCCGCTTACATAATGAACACAGCGACACTGTGCTAAATGAAACCATTTAAAGTTTTCAATTTGAAAGCGAAGCGCCTAAAGTGAAAGAATGCAGTCGCCCAGTAGACAGTGCGGACAGCAAGACAATCGTAAAAGTGTTCCATCCAGATGATTCGCGCGCTCTGTCTTGGGGAGCAAACAATAAAAATCAGATAAAAATAACGTTTCCCTGCAAAAGATACGCAGTTTGTGCGTCGATCTGTGTATGCATAGCGTTCAGCTCCTGACCTACCCGAACTCAGATGAGGACACTGAATTTTTATACCATTGTCGTATAATTTCCAAAAATATTAACAAGTATAAATTTAATAATAATTTAATTAAGTAAGCATGTTTAACGAGATAAAAATGACTTTAGTTCGAAATTGAATTTTAGCCGTATATCGCAACAAACATTCCCACATTGAGAATAAAGCATCGCTCACAAATTCTCAATAGATGGCGCTGTATTGAAAGCTCGTCATAAAGCTCAACGACCAACGTTATTGGTTTGGAATGAAAGTTGACTTCAACACTGATTAATAATAAAATTAATATTTATGTAAAAACACGATTTATTATATCTGTACTAGGTAAAGATCTGAGGTTTAGGTTTTTTCAGGTTTAACTAATGTTAAACGTGTATTACTATACATTTCTCAAGTAAAAAATACAAGAACCACTAATTAGATGATAAAGATATAAATATTACTTAGTTTTCTTTTATTGCAATAGAAGTATTTTGAAAATAATTATAAGAACAGAGAAAATAATTTAAACGAAATATGTCTTTCATGATCATTCCAATTTCTGATTTCTGCAATTTGCACACATGATGATAATTGATTTACAAACAAAATAAACATGACACTATTCTATAATTTTACATCACAAGCGCTTTATAAATTTTTTACTTTGCTGTAAACTACAAATTTGTAATTTTTATATTAGCATCACATATTTACTTTCTCAAATTTGCGATAGAAATTTTACATCACTTATTGACTATGTTCGGAGTGCTTTCTGACCATGAAGAATTATATGGTATGTCTGATAGATGAACTACCGATGAAATATGATGATTGGGTGCGAATAATAAATATTCACAAAATTATATCAACAAATGTTATGTGATGACTAAATCAATACATAGTTTTCTTACAATCAAATGTCCACAATGGTGGTAGTTATGACAATTTCTCATAAACAGTGTAATTAATAGCTAAAAACCGCGCACCGTATATAACCAACATTTTCCATATATTTTCGATTAAATTACGTGATATAGCTTATTACCACCGCATCGTCGACGCGTCGACCTACCGTCTATTTACACCCAGGAAAAAGAACCCTACGCTTGGGACCATTTGGCGACGTTCAATTGAGCTCCCGCACCGGAATGTCTTTAAATCCATCCACGCTGGTTGTAGATTCGGAGCGTCACCTCCAGCCGCCGGTAGTAGTCCTCCTCGACGAGATTATCGTTGAAGAACAGGGCCGCATCCTGTTCGCTCTGGTCCGGGATCGATTCCTTGCGCGCCAGCACAACACGTAGCATCGATACGATGTGATACAGCTCGTACGGGGCCACCCGGTCGATCTCCTCCCGGAAGCTACGATCCAATGACCGGAAACGTCACCCCGCAAATGGCAAACAATAGAGTAAACAGTGAAAATGGAGACACACAGCAAACCCACACACACACACACCCCGCACGCATTTGTCAGCGCCCACACGCGTGACAATATAATTAATTGCCATCTCTGGTGTCGGGGTCACCGCAAGCGGCAAGGACGAAACGTGTTTCGCTCGCGAATGACACCACACTCACCTTTCGAGCGTAAAGTCCCCCGGTGTGGGGAACCGCAGCCGGTCCATGTTTTCGGCTAGCTGCTGGAAGTAGTATTCGAAGTAGCTGTCCAGCTGCGTCTCCAGCTCCGGATCGTTGACGCTGGTGATGATGAAGAAAATGACGTCCCGCACGAGCGAGTCCATCTGGATCAGCTGGAAGTCGACGAACTTGAGACTGCAGGGTTTCTTCCCGGACGCATCTGGTGCGTACGTGCGTGGTGTGGGAGCGGTCCAGTTTTGCCGCGCCAGGTCGTATTACATGCACATAAAAATAGAGCAAAACAACACCCGCCATTGTTAGTTTTTATCGCCAGCCGCTAACAGCCTTTTTCTGATTGGAGTGTTCGGCGATGCACGGCGAAACGTTATTACCATATTTGATCATCATGTTGTTCACCCACAGGTCGTTGTGCAGCATCGTACAGTACACGGTCAGTTGGTCCGAGATCAGCTGCGCCTGGCGCTGGTGGCATTCGCCAATCTTGGCCTGAGCCCGCTCGGCCAGTCCCTGCTCGACGCCCGTCCGCACAATGTCCTGCCGAAACACATCCATCATCTGGCGCAGCGTCTCCGGGCTTAGGCCCGCGTCGATATCAATCTTAACGAGGTACTTATGGATCCCCGCTTCGAACACGTCCGGTTTCAGGTAGCGCAACGCTATCGGTATCGCATGGAACAGGGCCAGTTTCTGTTTTTGGTGGTAAAAAAAAGGTGATGGCACTTGCGTTTGTTTTCGCTCAACTTCCTATCTACCCACCTGCAACACGAACCGAGCCTGCTCCCGGTCGAACCCTTTGCGCCGATCCGCCGTCACGTAGCCGGCGAGCTTCAGGTTTTCGAACAGCATCACCCCATCCTGGTCCACCTTCTCCACCGACGGGTCCAGCGAGACGCGGGCGTTATAGCAGCGGCAGAACACATCGATCAGTTCGCCCTCCCCGTCGAACCCTTGCTCGCGCTGCAACGCCAGCAGCGTCGGTACGATCTTCAGGTAGACGGCGGCCTCCTTCACGAACGTGGTGTCGATTTGAAAGATCTCCAGAAACTCCTCGCTGCTCGGGCGCATCTTTGCCACGAGGTGAAGCCGGTCGACGGCTGGTTCCAATTTTTCCACCTGCTCCTTGAACAGAAAACAAAGAGGTCCGAAGGAAGAGTTGCAGTGTTTATTGTTTACTTGTGTGTACATTTTTTATTCGTTGCTTTAGGTTTTGTTCTGACCGTTTTGGTAAGGTCTTGTTTAACCATTGTTCATATTAACAACACTTTTGAGAACAGCATCAACCGAATTCGACGGACGGATTTTACACTCCCAGAGAAACTTCATTAGCGCCATCTCTTGAAGGGTGCTTCAATCTGCAAGTACCTTAAATACTTTCGGAGCTTCATGCACCACTTTCGCATCAAATAAAGAAGTTTGCAACGACCAAACCTCATACAAATTAAATCGCGAAAGATGTTTAGATTTAGTTCAATATTTTAGATGAAATATCTAGGCAGAAATTGGAAGTCTACTGGTTGATTTTTTACGTAGGATACACCAAAGGCTCGTACATCAAAGTTATCCAGTAAAAGATGTTCTTGGAGTCGAGGGAGAGGGTTTGCAAACACTTTGAGCCTATTCAGATTCTTTCGTTTACATTCCAGATACAAACCGAAATCAAACTTACTAAGCTGCCTTAAAATATCACTATAAAATATCAATATTCAATGGTAAAAGTTTTACAATGGTTTCAAAAATCCTATATCAAAATCTTTGGAAGGAAGAAAGATTCATAGCAGCTTTCTTGATTTAAGTAAAGGAAGCACTACAGATCCTTGTTCTATATCTTTATCAGGAGCAACAAACGATTTCATCTGATTTGGACAGGCTCGAGAAGTAAAATCCATAGGTGAGTAAAAGGATTATAAATGATTTGTTGTTGCTTCGGTTTGTTGGGATGGAAGGTAATGTTTAAAAATAAGTCAAATTCATTATTTTAACAGTTGTTGTACATTCTACTTATTTCTTCCAGTTTAATCCAGTTTAATCCAGTTTATTCCAGTTTAAATCAAAGTAGATGCTATTTATATTATTCGAATACTCTACCATATCAAACAAAATCAAACAATATTTCAGTCTAATCACGTCATTGATCATTGTCGAAAACGTTTCATTGGCTTTAAAATAATTTTTAAACAACGAGATTAGGAAAAAAGCAGCTCAGATCACTTTAAGGCTACTTTAATACTTAAAACATTCGTGAAACCGATACTTCTTACTCCTGTACAAAATAGTATGTAATGATTCAGTAAAAACATCTTTTGCTAATTGCATACTTTTATGGGTATTTTTAAATAAGCTGTGTGATCCACGAAGTAAGCAAATTGTACAGTAAATGCTTTATTTTAGTATAAACCCTTCCAGCTGGATTTAAACGATTAGATAATGTTACAAACCGAAATAGTGATGAAATTTCAAGCCATGCCAAAAAGGACTTGGCAGATTATATCAAATTAATTGTAGAATCACGGCAGGGTATACTTTTGTAAGATTTTCTCGGAACAAATTCATCTCAGCACTTTGAGCTACCCAAAACAGCATCCGGTGTAAATTTTGGAGGCCATTCTTCTGTTTCTTCTCTTTCTCTTCTGCTCACAATGCTTGTTTCAAAGAATTCAATCACTTTAAATAATAAATTTGTTCATTTCCATGAGTTCAACATAATGTTCGATAATTTGCACTCTTGTTAAATAAATTAATCCTTCTTTCGCTGTGCAAACAAATCATCCCCGCTATTGCTTCAATCTGGACAAAACAAACATCTTCACATAAAAGAAGTCGTGCTGTGTTGTGCATTTCTCTTTTTCGGCAATCCACTTCCTCCCGAGCACATCAACACATCACTCAAGGAGCCCACAATGTTTAAAGCTACCTTCTGACGCAATCTAACGAACCGAGCCGGGGAAAGGAAAATAGAGAGAATGCCGGGAAGATGACTGAAAAAAGCTCAATTTGCATCAGCCCAAGCATCATTACCCGTGAGAGTATATTGGGGAGAGACGAAGAAAAAACGTAAAAGTCTTTCAATAAATCACTTCGACATGCGGCTCAAAGTGTAAGTGATGTTGACGGGAACTGCTGGGCGTGATCGCCGCACAGTCCGCAGCTGTTTCCGGCCCGTTTCCATTCGCGATAGAAATGCTCCCAATGATTTCGGTTGGGTCAGTTCTGGTGACCTGTTTTTCGTCCGTCACTCCAGAGAAAATTTTGTTGTCCGGATTTCCCGCGTTTCGGAGCAGGTTTGGGTTTGTTTTGTCCTTTATCGCTCGGATCGCAATCTGGCACGAATTGCCTCTATGGACACGGGAAAAAAAGAAAGGTTACCCCCAACGAGACTGACCGAAAAATTGAATGAAACACGACTCCTCGCAAGGGATCGCGGGCATGGTTCAGGTCATGTGGAAAATATCTTTAACATCGCCTTTAGCTTGCGGGAAGGTCGAGAGTTAATAGGCAAGTGCGCCCTTCCAGGCCAGACATCGAAGATTCATTGGAAGCAAGGAAAAGCAAAAACAATCACCTTGGCAGCAAAGCTGAATGTTTTGGTATGCTCGCTGATGAATTTACGGACCGAACAACGAGATACAACGTGGGCAAATCCACAACAACTACTTTTTCCATGAACATCATTTAAAACGCTCAATAAGTGAAGTTTCTAGAAACAAAAATACGTAAACCAGGAACTAGGACTGTGTGGGACAAAATTCCGTGAATCATTAAATAACAGACGCCTAATTTGCCTCCGAAAGGTTCAGTCCAATGGTGGGGACGCAATCTTTATCGTACAAAATACCTTCACCGGCGAGCGCGAAAACAAAGATTTTGGCTATGGTTTATACTGATTCTTGGAAAGAAAAAAAATGTACCTTTATGAGCTATCTCATTATGTGACGAGAATATAACAACACAGATCTTTAAACGATTTAATGAAGTTCACAAAAAAATAACAGATTATTCCCCCCATCGTGACACGATACCACATGCAAGCCCCGGAGTGAGAGCTTCGGCGCATTCAACAAATGTTTTCTACCCCATTAGCACGTGCCAGAAAGGAAACTTTCTTCCACCGCAGGACGCTGTCATTACCACAAACGAAACGTGCTTTCTGGATGCCTTTTTGCCTTGTCGCTTCTGCAAGACAACAACAGAATAAATCATGACCACGCAACGCCTTTCCGAGGCGACTCCAACACACAAATATCAGTACAAAAAAAAAGAAAACACTCGCACCACTGCCGATATGGACTTGAAGGATTTCGTAGGCGCTTCCAGGATAAGAGCGCTGCCTGCTCGGCTAAGAAAAGCCGATAAATCATCTTCCACCGCGTGCTCACTCACCTGTTGCCTGTCGGGTGCGGTTTTTTATGTTGTTTTGTTTCACTCTCATTTTACTCTATCTTTCTCGGTAGATCTCACTCTTCGCGCAAGATTGTTTCAACATTTGGTCGGGAAGAAAAGACGGTGTGACGTTCTGCGAGTAAAAGGGTTGGGGTGGAATATTTATTCGTAAAACATTTTCACGCCACTCCTAATGAAGCAAAACCAGATCCATAACAGACGCATTACGTCTGGTATTAACGTTCATTTGCGTCCATCACGCACACCGTGGGCACGGACGTTTGAAGAGATGATGAAAACTTGGTCTGCCTTTAAATCATTTATGGCAGTCATGAAGAACGATAGTCGCAATGTGGATTGAAGTTACTTTACTTGGTAAATTCCAATGTCGGAAAACGTTGGAATGTTTCGAACTACAAATATTGATTCTTATTATTCATACCAAGTTATTTCGATTGTTACACACACATCTTAAATGTTGTTAAATTAGCAAAATATTATGATTTTTTTATCCAACATTCGTTATTGCAGCTCTCAAAAAAATGTTCTTATACTCAAATGTTATTGTAAATAGTCGGATTTGAGGAAATTAATACATAAAAAACTTAATCAAAAGGCCTCATTCCCAAAGTGCTTTAATTCACGTGTCAATTCCATCCACGCCTGCTTTGATGAGAACACTCTGTGTATGTATGCATGGTATCTATTTGTACGAGATATTTGATTTTTGGAATTTTCTGCCCATATCAATACATCAAAATTAATCATCACGTCACGAACACGAGACTAAGTGGATGATTAGTTTTCGAGGAAAAATTGATCCACCTTTATCATCGACCGGTGTGTAAATGCGCGCAAATGGAAACATCACTCAACAGTTGTTCTAAAAATAAACTCTCTGTCTGGTTTAGCATTTCTTTCCCACTAAATCCCGCTTCTAGGCTCATACATTCACGTGCGGTTCTATATCAAAGCAACCGAGAAGCCTCATAAAGCCTGAAATCCTTCCTTTGAAAAGAGAAGTGCGAATGTGATTGAAAAATTGATTTCAACTCTCACATTCCTGCTTTTCATCGGCGCTCCCCAGCGCAAGGAATTGAGTAAAAAAAAAACGTGAAAAAACACGTCTAATAAGGCTACCGCTGCAACCGATAGTTTACGCTATCAGCCCATCAACCGGAATGGTGTAAATTTACGACTATGAATTTTTAGACGCCAGCAACATAAAGCTCTACCTCAGGATCAGAAGAGGGCGAGTGAAAAATGAACACGAGCTGTCGATATGACCGTGCTCGTTTGACCTCACATCTGAGCTGAAACACAGCGCAACAATCAATTTTCTTTCCACTTACAATGGATTTTCTTACGTTTCTGAAGCACCAAACACTGGTAAAGGGGAAAGGAAAAAGGTATCATTTATCTTCAACCGATCCGGACGAATCTGCACACCCGCGTTCGAGAGGTGCTTGAAGGGTTTTCCTCACACGAGAGGAGGATTTAATTTACAATTTATGGGCCACACAACACCATGAGCATGGGTGGAAGGACACTGGGTTTATTTTTATATCATCTTCCACCGAAACCGCCAGGATCACAGGTTATAGGGAATATAACAAGCTTTGTGATAGCGGCGGAAACCGTCACAGTTAACACACTTTGCTCCGTAAGATTGTAGGTGTCGAAGATGGTTGTAATTTGATTAACCATTCTACTCCGTCTTTCTCTCTCTCTCTCTCTCTCTCTCTCTCTCTGTTTCTCTCTCTCTCTTGTTTTTCTCTCGTGAAATACTCTACAATGCCTACAGCTAAATAAACACCCCACGACGTTTGCCTGAGGCATCCGCGATACTAATTGCTCTGTCAACCCTTTGCTCTAAGACCACCAGGCGTCTCCATCACAGCTCACCACGTGGAGTGGCGGCAGGATTTTATGATTAATATGTGCCCAGTGGCTTGGGAGTCGCGTTCGTGTTGTGGTTGACTGCGAGAAGACCTTTCTGCGCGCACGTCTGGCTCCCTCATTCCAGGCCACACAATACCAGGCGTCTCCATCACCGTTTCCAGTTGATTAATTTACCCGCAACCGCCTCTTTGGTACGCCATCTAGTAACCGGGAAGATCGACAAGTCACCCACATACACACAGCATCCTCACGAGTAACAATACCAGCGATGTCATCGGCATGAAAATAGCAAACGCGGTCTATGCCGCTGTGCCTTCGACGTCGACCTTTACCTTTTCGTCCCCGATGACTGCCGCGGTTGATGAGGCGGTACGGGCCGTGCGTACCGTCACGGCCAACATGGTGCTGCCATAGTTGTCGCCGGGTGCGGTAAGAAACTCAGACTCGTAGCCGAGCACACGGACGCCCTCCGGCAGGACGGGCGCTAGCAGACCCTCCAGATCGCGTATCGGTGGCGGTGGAATTGCAGGCATCTTTGCGCTCACCGGGCACCGTTCCAAAAATCGAAACAATTTACCAAGTAACCAGTAAGTAATGGGGTACACGTGACTGGCGTGACGACTGGCGCTGGTCGGAAAGCACGCGCCGGCTCGTGCACGCCGAACGCGATCGCGAGCACTACTTTTTTTCTAGTTTAAATCCTAATTTAAATCCTCCTTTCGATGAGCGATAAAAAATAAACCGGACACTGAATCACAAACTAGACCAATTGCAGCAACGCCTCACACACGCACACTCGCGCCCGTTTGTGCTATGAGAAAGCAGATTGCTATCGCGACCGACCACGACGAGACGTTCGAAGCGACTGCCGTTAGGGCGATGATGCGAACATTCGTAGCGTTGGCATCTAAACACAAGAGTACGAAGAACGCACGATGCGCGCTCCGAAGTGACCGAAGCGGGCGAACGCGCACACACCGAAGGCCGAAGCAACCCGTGGGAATTGACTACCATCCTGTTGTAACCGGATGGAGCCTAGGGTTCCGAAGTATGGAAAAAGTGCGCGCCAAAAATGTTTCCCTTCATGCGGAAACGGCTTGAGTAATGGTTTAAAAATACTCCAGAAACGGAGCGTTTAACATGAACTGGGAATGATTTTTTGTTTATAGTACAAGTCACTATACGCTATCACCAAATTCCATGAAACAGCGATTTACCATTTGAACTAGTTAGTGAATTTTATTATATTAAACGATATAAACGAGATTGTATTGCTATATTGCATATTGCTTAATTTCTGAAACAGAACTACGCCAAAAAGTATGCAACCCTATGTTTAGTTATTTTCTAAACCTAGTAGTTATTTTAAAATTAATCTGTTTTATATTCAAAAAAAGCTAATCTTCACCCGATATGATATATTATCACTTATATAGGAGATCTAATAAGTGCTAGTAAGACTCAAAAACGTTATATACTTGATTCAATATTAAATGTTTCAAACAATCTTTGTGGTCATTGTTCATTTATTATCAATTGTTCAATTGTTCTTTGATCAATTGTTTAGTGTTCATATTATTATCAATTTATTTATTTAATTGGTATGAACGACCTGACCCTATTAACCCTATTGCGCTATTGTATTGAATTCTAATTTAGCAATATATATTCTTAGACATGCAAAGAGTTATTCCATGTTCTCCCGTGTGTCTGAAGCATTTTCCACCCACAATATACGAACAGGTATCTGATGGATTTTTTTAAAACTTTCTCAATTGCTAGAACATATGAATTTAACGACGAGTATTCCTGACTGGACCACAGGATATGAGCTAGCTTATTAGAGAAAGAATTAAATAAGGCTATTAAGTATATTAGACTAAGAATCCCGTTCTACTTAGAGGAATAGACCCAAACCAACCAAGTTCGAATGATTTCATTTATTTCTTTTAAACGATTTAAATGGACGATTTGGAAATAAAATTTTTTAGCAACGAATGTTATATCAAATACAACAATAAAATATGCAATTAATACATGCAGTAACACGGTAATAAATTATACAACCTTAATAAGCAATAAAATCATTTTAAAAAAATAATTATAGCCTGATGTTCATACATGTTTCAGAATATTTTTGACAAATCGTTTCCGAAATTCTCAAATCATTTGTTTCAACAAATTGTTTCTGCTTTTCACCAAAACAACTTAGCATTTCATTACATCTTCTGCGCGAAACGTTAAATGTCAAAGGTACATTAGGGTACGGGAGGTTTTTATCGGTGTTTCAACTCATTATAAGATAAGCTACAGAAAATCTATCACCCTCACGATCATCTTATCTTAAACTGAGCTAAAAACACTGGGACACGAGTCGCAAAACGCCAAATATGCTTTGGCTGTCGGTGTTGTATTTTGGTTTCTTAGCAAAGTTAAGATAAGACAAATGGAGAGGTACGTATATTTTGCAGTCGAGGTAATCAGACGAGTTAATCGAATCGTTACCTGTGGGATTGATAACGAAAGAAAACATGCGATAAGATTTTTTTTTATAATTGACATCCATGAATATAATTACTTTTGATGACAATTTTTTTAATAAAACTGTGAATGTTTTATACATGAACTCAAAACCATCACGTTTTTCGCTTGTTTATCGTTCCCAATTTCTTGTTTCAATCGATTACTCACACAAAAATACAGGTTTTTAGTCGATTACGTTTGAAAAACTCCAAAAACATTCCCATCTCAGCCGAACCAGTATATTTGCCAGCTGCATAAAATGGCGTGCAGCAATGAATGCAATATTTGCACCTTCCTTTTTACATATATGCTCTCGCTCTCGTTATTAAACTCTTCCAAAGTGGGGTGGTCCAGCCGAGCTGCAGTGAAATACAGTCAAAAGTGCACACCAAATGCGCTCGATAAAGTGCCTGTGTGGTGCAATCACACGGTGAAACGGTCAGAGACACAAACGGACATGTCACTGTCAGGGACAGGGACACTTGACCGCATCATACGCGCGTCCAGTGCGACCTTGGCCTTATGTGGACGCGGGGTTCGGCGATGGAAGGTGGATAATTTTCAAATCGTACAATCCCTCCGGAGCAGTTGTGGGCCAGATTTTCAATTGACATCAATGCAGAATTCGACTTTAAGTGGAGGAAGTACTTGACCACCGTTGTCGTTTAAGGGTTGGCATGACCGATTGTGTAACTTTGCGAGTAGCTTAAATGGAAAAAACATTTTTTTTATTTTATTATTGTTAGGAAATATTCGCCAATTTTGTACTTTTTGTTAAGACTATAGGATGTTTTCATTTTCTTTTTTTATGATTATTTATAAAATTTAAGTTATTATTTTCATCGAATCAACTTAGTGTGTTTATTCAAAACATTTTCCAATTCAATAAAAAGGTCAAATTTACGATTACCGGCTTCCGCTATCAAATAACGTAACATGTTTTCCTTCAAGGAGTTTTATTCGTTTTATAAATTATAGGTGGACCAGAAACGTCCCAGAAGATCTAAAAAAGCATATAAACCGTTGACGAATTGTGCCGCTATAAAATACAATTTATGTTTATTAGCGCCATCTATTGGTCGATAAAGTTATATTAGATGTCAGGTACAAATTTTAAACAATTGTTACACGTTCCCATGATTTTGATAAGCTTATTATTTTATGTTTTAAAATTGATTAATTTTGCACTTCCTCTCTGCGGAAAAAAAATCTGAATATTTACGATTATAAGCTAACATTAAAACGAAACAACCAATCGGTGCGCTCAGAGCAATAACTCCTCTTTGTGCTTTGAAATGCTCAATTGCTTTAAGTGACCACGAAGCGATTGATGCAATAGATTATGCTCGACCGGGCGCATTTAAGGAACCACCACTACCCCACCAAACTCCCGCCCAGTCCCACTGATTGACGTGCGACACATTGCCAATTTGTCTGTTCCGTCCCAATCGTGCCAGTTTTATTTGTGCGTTTCGCCCTAGAGGAATCTAGAGGAACGCTCCCCACGTACATCCCACGCGCCCCGCTAGCCGGTGGATAATAATAATGATTTCTTTATTTATAGGATAATGTCTCCGAATTTCTCTATGAAGTGGGACGCGAAGAAAGCTTAACAAAGCGATGACTTTCTGTTTGTGTTCTGTGGCACACTCCGACCAAGCGAAAACTACCTCGGGTGCCACTTAGCGCCTTACCAGCAAGGGATGAAAGTCAATCAAACACCAATCACGGTGCGGTGTCACAATATTCTCTCGCCCGGTTAAAGTTTGCGCGCCGAAACGCGTTATGTGTTCCATTACGCTTGGTTACTTTCCGGGCGGATAAGTAGGTTTGTTGTTTTAGCGGCTCAAGATCTAACGATAGAAAGAAATTGGAATCATGTCGAAGGCTAATCGATCAAATAAAAGTTCTTTAAACGGTCCTAAAAACAGAAAGAAAAATAATAGTCTTGTCTGGAAACTTAATACTCACCGTAGGAAATATAACGAACCACCGCTTTCTGACGGTAATTTTTAATTTCTCCAAACAAAGATCGCTACGAAATAATACCGCCAGGAGGAAACTGACACTAATCCGCTCGAGTGGTAAACCGCAACGGTCGGGCAGGTCATCAGCGCCAAACGAAGCACCATTTTACCACCATCCGGTCTTCTTCGCAGTCGATTTTGTCAAATATGATGCCTTCGATGCGGTGTCCCTTTTTGACTCACCGCTAAGCTGCACGGGAGGCCGCGAAAGTTACCGCTACTGGGACGGTAAACAGAAGCGCAAGAAACCATGCCTGCTGAACTGTTGGGATGGGCAGCAGACCTGACCAAAAGACTGAGAAGTTTAGTAACTAAACATGAAATTTTAATTAATGCCACCGCGACATCGGATTACTTTCAACTGGCGTTTCGTATCTAATTTTGGACCAATTTTTGATCCCACAGCAGCTACAAATCACCTGACAAATGGTCATCGGAGAGGACGAAAGTTTTAATTGCTCGGTGACAGAGACGAACCGCTTACACACACATACACACCCAAGATGCGATGGGAGGCGAGTTGATTTAGGTGGCTTTTTCCCCCGAAACTATTGTGGCGTCGGTCCAAACGATTCCTTGCGGGAATTCAGCAAAACAATCATTCGATTAGTTGGGCACGTTGTTTTTCCAAGTGGCAATTTCTGTCCCATCCGTTTAGTTTGCCTCTTGGCGCTTAGCGTAAGGTGTTATTTAATTTCGTTTGCGCTGCCAACCGGTCCCGGCCGGCTCCGGAACCGGACGTAATAAGGCGACGAAAGCGCCCGATGCGCGGAACGAGGTCCTAAATACGCGGAAGAATTTGGTTCTCCCCGTTGGTACGTGTGTTAACGTTGCGATGCCGTCGCATGGATCAAATTAGCTAGTCTATTACCCGGCGGGCGCAGGTTCTTGCCAATCGCCGCGAGCCCAACGAGCAGAAAGGCTGGCTAACAGATTTTAATCATCACTCCGTACGCTTTGCTGCACCGTCCTTGAGAGACGGATCAACGGGAAACGATACACAGTCGCTGGTGTCTGGTGCGGTCGGTGTGTGGGCAATCAAACGAATGAGTTAGCATTCATGTGGCAAGAGCGCTTTCCTTCCCTTTTGCACTATTCTGATCGGGCAGCCGTGGAAAATGCGGTGGCGTTTCGCCACGTCAACACGATGAACGACGAACGTGATGGTGATGTAATTGATGCGTAAGAGACAACCTTTGACCACATCGCATCGCGTCCTCCGATGGTTGAGGACATAGCACGTGAAGGGGATGCAGCTGCCAGTGCAATTGCGAGACCGAGAGAAATGGCCGCAGACGGTACCGAAGAAACGATGTGCTTCATTTCTGGTACGAGCGGCAATTGCAATATGTAATGAAGGAATGGACGGGAAAAATCAGGTTAATGGTACGGATATATAAACCTGCGTTAGTAGTTCGGCTCATGGCCGAGTAAGTATGAAATCTAGAAAAATAAATATAAACCAATGATGCACATACAAGGCTTTGTCACTCAGAGTGAAAATCAAGAGCATACATAGTTAATCAAATGCATCAAATGCATAATTAATCAAATGCATGGATTCTTATTATTCTACTTTACGCGTCGGTGAAAGTTTTGTAGACTTACAGGGTTTCGAGTCATATAAGGGAGCAATGCAATCAGTAGAGAGAATGTGTCAACCGGTTAAGAGAATGGTGCAGCCATGTAGTGGCTGTTCTATTGATCGTCTTTACAAATTTGGATAAATATAACCTCTTATTAGACGGATCTTCTTATTACTATCAAATTACTATCTTATTAGTTCTTCTCATTACTATTATGATTTTACATTAATTTATATGTCATTTCATTCACATGATTACTTCCTCCTTTTCTATTTCCATGTGTTCTGACACTACCTACTACACTATATACTATATACTATATACTGTTTTGTAGAAGCTTAACAAACATTTTAAAGTATTTGTTAGTATGGGATTAGTTTATTCGCAATTATAGTACCTCCTATATTGCAGCATGACACATCCTTCTACAAGAACTTTTACTGGAGTGCGTAAAAATTTTGTTGTCAGACTGTTAAAAGATCAAAGATATGAAATAATTAATTTTTTTTATAAAATTCTTTAAGGCTACTATAAATGAGCTAACAAAATAATTAAATGCACGATTCCTGCTTTGTTCAAACAAAAAATAACAATAGTTTGTACAGTTACGGGTACTGTTCTAACCGATGGTGGGAATTTGTCTTCATTTTTCTTCACCATTATTATTCATTACTTCCATCTCATATATCTTTTTGTTACACCTACTGCTTTTGTTTGTTTGATATCTTCTGCTTTTCAACCTACATTACGGATTGTACTACGATACTTTGCGAAACGTTCAATGAATCCTCGACAAGTTTGCGTCATGAGAACATCACCGAGCGGTGTGGACATGAAGTGCGATTCTCGGAAACAGGAAGTTTATGAATGCCCGCGGACGCTTCCATCAATTTTCAAATAGCATGCTTGTTCATGTTACACCGATCAATATCTGCAAAGTTAAATATTAAGATGAATATTCATTTTGGTTCTGGAGAGTTGGATTCTTCTGAAAGTAGAATTACATTTAAATAAAAATTTAACAAATATACTCTGTATCTCTCCACTTTAAATTCTAAAATATTCTGAGACCTACATTGGGAAGACTGACCTGGATAATAAATGTATACATAATTCCAACCAAGCTACCAGCTCAATCACTATCCATCATGTCCTTTTGGATTCAAAACATCGCCCAGAACATGAGAAGTATAGGACTTCTATGGCATTCATTGAAAAAAAACATGGCACAGCGTAAAGTCTCCAAATCGGTTTCCTTTCCAACGTCAACATTCCACGAACGGACTCAAGCGTACCTGATTCGTCTCAAAAATTTAACTGAGTCAAATATATTCTTTCAATTCAATACTCATTTTAATCGTGCGTGTATCTTAGTCGCATGATGACGACCTAAAGATGAACTATTTTCTGGATTGATCATACGGCAGGATTTCGTATTATGAATTAAAAGAATTTCAAATGAATCGCGCCTTTGTGAAACATCGAAGTAAAACTTTCCCATCTCGGACCAGAATTCCAAAATGGCAAAAAAAAAACGGACGACGAACCAGTTTCAGAATGTGACGGCGAATCGCCGGCCGTCGTTAGTTCGTTCGTGTGCTCCATGATAAAACGGTTAACTCTAAACTAATGAACAGCACTGTGCAGTGTATAACGCTCCAAACTGTCATTTTCTCCCTAAAGCTCTCTTTCGGCAGGAAAAACGCGCGCTCTCGTTCTCTGCCTTACCATGCTGTGGAAAAACTCCTATCCATCTAGTAAACACATGTGCGTTTCCTCTGCAATTGGCGCGAATGAAACGGTGGATACTGTCTAACTCTTCTTTCATTCGTTATCCTTTTTTGGTTGCCTTCATACAAGATGTGTCAGTAGGAAAGCGATAGCTGCACATGAAAAGAGACGCAACAGTACAAAAAAGGAAAATTCAACAAAACCCAACATTCCCAACGCAGCACACAACGCTGTGGGCCTGTCAGTTGTTCGTTCTACCAGCTCCAGAGTTTTGTGTTTTGTGCGTAGTTTTACAAACTCCAACCATGAACAACCTGTAGGGAGGACATTTTGCGTTCGCTTTTCGGGTTTAGTTTCACCGAACGTTTCTCGCTTCACATTAGTGCTGCACAGACCAAACGAACCGCAAGACAACGGGTTTACGGTTCTCTCTTAACACGCCTGATTATCTTACAGTTTTGGTTACGTACGCACACGTTTTCGTGCGCCTCCACCGCTTCCGGATGGCAAAGCTACGGAGCATTTTCAAGTAAGTTATCCCGTCGGGCACTGGTGTGGGCAGCAATTTGCATCTCGAAACTCTTCGCCGCCAGAAAACACCTGATCCCTAACCTGGAGCGCAAATGTCGCCTGTGCCTGTCCGACAAGGAAATCGTGCAGTCGATCTTTCAGGCGGAAAACAGCAAAGAGACGACCGACACGCTGGTGGAGAAAATCTTCGAATGTACCGCAATCATGGTAGGTAAGCGTTGGCTACGTAACGCAGACTGGCATGGTACATGCGGAGGGCTTTCGTTCCCCTTATTTGCAGCTCTCTAAAGACTACGACTTCCCATCGCCTATCTGCGAGGACTGTGCACTGAAGTTGGATGAGTTTTTGCTGTTCCGCACGAAATGTTTACGTAGCAACGAAATCTACCGCTTCAATCGGCTGCACAAGCAACGGTTGCTGTTTGGCAGAAAACCGCTGGCGAAAGATGACGCTGCCGGTGCGAAACCCGATACGGAATCGACTGCGTCTGGCGAGGAGCCGGAGGATGCGCCCGTACCGGTGATACAAGTGATTCCTGCGGTCGTCGTCGGTGAGGTCAGTGCATCTAGCAGCTCGGACAGTCGTACGGTGATAGACGCGGAACAGATTGCCGGTGCCACCGAAGTGATCGTTGCGGGTGAAGATGAATCTACGATGGCTTCAACGTTACCCAACGGTGCAACAGGCGTTGAAGAAAGCGCACTAGAAGAGCCACTGCTGGCACAGGAGTGTAACGGCAATCATCTCGAACCGACTGACGAGCTGGAACCGGAACAGGAGCAGGATAATGAGCAATTACCCGAGTGGAAACCGCCACCCGATCCGGACGATAGTGAGAGCACCAGCAGATTGTCTCCCGCACCCGTCGTTTTGCTCATGGACGAAACGGAAAGTAAGTGCGCCTGTTTTAGTGTCGCCTTTCAGTACAGGAAATGCTCGTATCTTGTATTGTGATCTGGAAAGATGTAGCCATTATTAGATGGTATCATTTATTGTGTAGAAAAACACATTTTCTATCTCTAGAAGTAGGTTGGAGTAATCGAAGACTTTAGAATTTGAAGACAAAGGAGAGGCCAAAAAATTGAAACCGAGTAAAAATTCATTCATTCAATTTTGTAATCAAAGGTCCTCTATTAGATTCTTACTTTAAACAAAAACCTTAGTATACCTAGTTGCAAGCTAAGTTCTTTTAGTTTAATCAAACTGTCACGAAATGTTACGTCGCTTGGGAGGATAAATCTATTTGAATTAATCTGTGTAGTTTTAATGATTTATTAATAATGATAATTATTATTTATAGTTTTAATGATAATTGAATGATTCTTGTAGTTTTTTTTTTATATTTCTAATGCAAACTTTAAGGCTATTGATTGTTTCTGGAACCACTCCTAAACTAATACAACTATCCGTTCCGCCTCTCAGCTACAATAAGCGAAATCGAAGACGGAGAGGAAATCATACTGCTATCGCACCAACAGACCAGTGCAGCGAACGAAGACGATCTTCCGCTGGAAGAGTTCGAAGGGATTAATTTTCCCATCGAAACAGTTGAAGATCTTGAGCATCTTGAGCGCTTAATTAGGACTTGCGATGCCGCTAGGGAGCGCTACGTAAGTGTTGGAATCTCCTCTTACCTTGGGTGCGCGGCCACGGTTTTCATGCTCCATTTTGTAGATCAACATCCTGCGACGGCTGAAAACACACGATACCTCGCTCAGTGACACATATCAACGACTGTTCGCCGACCGATTGCTGATCCACTACAACTACGATGGCATATCGCCGAAGTACAACAAGCGACCGCTGAAGACGTTGCTCCTCTTCACGGAGTGTATGGCTGGTAGGTGTGCCGGGACGGGATCTAAAGCGCAAGAATTTATTTATTATTGCAAGTATAATCTTACAGTGGCCTGGGGCGACCACATGGACGCTGTTCGTGTAAGAGAAACTGTAATAGAGGCTGTGAGAAAATCCCATAATCGCTACAATCAATACAATCATCGTAAGGTAAGCGAGAGGCGTTTGTGAGAAGAATGAATTGTAATATTTGTATACCTTTATTTCCTTACATAGCGTGCGAGGTAAGTATATTGAGAAAGTAAAAGTCCGAAGTAAACGCAAATTATAATTTCAATTTCATCCTCATCACAGCTACGAGTGGTTATAGCTGAAGATACCCCATTAAAATAGGTACGACGAGACGTACGCTCGTTATGATGGATGCAACAACTGCCAGGCTTTCGTCTGCACTAGCGACTCGTTATGCCGCACTAGTTAAGTATTTTATGAACGGAAGTTGTTTTCAAAAGACATACAAAAAATCACACAAACGACACGATTTTCTACGACATTAACACGTAAAGGACACCCGTTTAGAAGGCACAACCAGAGCCGATAGATAGAGAATGTTAGTGTGATGAGGGGGGAATGTTTAGTAGCGTGTTTTTAGGACCGCACAGTGTGAAACAGTAGGGTAGTGTAGCGTAGAAGAAGAAACAATGTAGACAAATTGGTGAGTGAGTGCAACTGTCTGGCAGACCGGGGAACCAATTACACCGCGCAATTTGCAGCAGTATTATTAGCTCTATTTAGCAGAAGACAAACAAAATTTCACTAGTGAATAGTGCGTGATACTTAGCGTCGTAGTGCGGCGAACGCAAACAGCTCTAGTTAAACAATTTTATCGTTAGAAAGTAGACGTTCGTGCGAGAACAAGTGATAGTGCTGCGATGAAGACTAGTGAAAGAAAACGTCCTGCGAAACGGAACAACAGTTTTTCATTCATTCTTCGGTAGGCGCGTGGTGCTCGCGTGTCCGCGGTTCGCTTTAATCGAATTCGATCCAGAGAGTTGGTTGTTTTGAAGCCGTCACTTAAGCCGGGGCCGGTGTTTCTTAAAGTTTTACACACAAGATGCATAATTCTATTAGGTGGCTTTATGTTTTGTCGTGTTGTTAGTGCGTGTAAGAGAACGGATATGTAGCGATCTTTTCACTCGATTGTACCTGTAGAGAATCTTTTCGCTCATGATTTTCACCAACCAAACCAACCGCGTCAACACGTGCACTACCCACAGGGGACCAGCATAGGACACGTTCCCCGCGCTCCTTTCAAAAAATTAACGTGTTACAATAATAATGACGATATAGTGCAATAATTCGAACCTAGTTCTACTGCCGTATGCGTATTTATCCAAGCAAGCAATATCCCGTCGGAAGCAAACGTGTCCGTAAAAAAAGCAAAAAATATCATGGCTGTGTTGCCGCATTCTACAGTGCACGGGGAGAAGCTTTTATCACAGAACTATGGGTAATGGTAGGCCTTATGAGAATAAAAAAGGAATGTACAGACAGGCGGGATGTGAGAGAGGATAGCTTTCACCAAAAACTTCACCCATTTCCGGAAACACACGTACGCTCATTCCAATCCTGTGCATACACAACCAGTTTATCGTCAATTCTTCAACCCAAATGTGCAATAATGTGTATTTATGAAAAGAAAAATAACAAAATTTAATACAGAAAGAAAAACACAACGCAAGAATATATATGTACTTAGTAGCACCAATTAATGGTACAGGACTCAACGCCACCAGTGTGAGGATCGTTTTGTTATAGCGATTACCACACGCTCATACCAACACCGCAAGGGAATAAAAACACAATATATCTTCCAAACACGTGATACTTTTTTGTGTTGAAGCATTCTTCCTTGGTTTAGTTTGTCTATTCGTAGTTCTTTAGGTCCATTGACATTGGTCGCATGTTAACCTCACCAGATTATTGGCTTTTTTGTATCAACCAACAAGCTTGATCGTTATTTTAAGAGGTGGTTATTTTTCTACAAATGATTGCAACCGATCCGATCTTTTCCCATTACGGCCATTCCCCCAACGTAGAATTTTAATTTTAAAGTCAGGGCACACTGACATATAATACACACATCATACAGGGTTTCGAGTCATATAAGGGAACAATGCAATCAGTAGAGAGAATGTGTCAACCGGTTAAGAGAGCTCCCTTATATGACTCGAAACCCTGTAAGTTGTAGCTTCTACAACAATGCAGCTTCGATGCGTTTCTTTCGATTCTTCATAACTTCAGGTTATTTTACGCTTGTTGTAGTGATAGCAGTTTGTGGTTTTTTATCATTGTTCTTTATTCTTAACATCATGACCCGGTATCATTTTAAACGATTAAATTCACCAGTAAGTATGTGTATGCTGTATAGTATTGGTTCATTTCAATCCGATTATATATTGATTCCAGTTAGTATTCTCATGGGTACCGCAGCGTTTGACAGATACGGGACTGGATGAATAAGTTACATGTTTCGGCTGCGTCAAACCCTTCAAATCATCTACGCGATCGAGAATATTTATCAAAACTTGATGTACATCGCATTACTAAAAAAAAGGTTCAACAGAATTTACTAAGCATGTTGCCTAATCCATTCTTTCTCTCGTCACAGAGAGCTTAATTTGAACTAATAAAAAAGGCCAGAGTTCAACAAAAACAATCTCATTGTGAATTTGTGAACATCGTTTGCCACTGAAAATATCGTTCGCTACTGCGGCATTTAAAAGAGCATTAAAAATCACAATCCTTTGTAAAATTAGGGTTTGATTCAACTGACCGACATAATGCAGGTACCGCTTGCTTTGATCATGCCTTTATTACTGCAAAATAAAAGGTGACAGTGTGGACAGAGGAAAAAACGCCACGAAACACTTGATGCAGTGTACCCCATGGGTTGTTGTACGAGGAAAATTGCAAGAAAACAAAAAGAAAAACTATCTTTAGATCGTAGCCTTGCCGCAAGTGTGACAGACCTGGAATATGGATCGGTTTTCTTGTGCGGTTCCCCTTGGCACCACTTCCAGTGCCGAGGTGGAAATTCAGCTTCGGAGTTCAGTTGTGTTACTATTCTTCCTTAACAACTAACCTTCAGCTCCCTTACCTCGAACCGATCGCACCGAGAGGGGAAGGGTAGCGGAAGGGACAGATTTACGCGGTATAAGGAGTAAGGTCATCTTAGCCGAAGTGGAACGAAAAATTTGCATTGTTACCGCCACCGCCGCCACCCGGGAATCCGCCAAATCCGAAATCAGACGGGAAGAAGAACTGTCGATAGATCTGCTGCGGGTCTACGTCAGCTGTAAATGAGAAAAGAAAATTAAATTTCCCAGACACAATAAGAACACGCACTCGAAGCACAATGTGTTGACCGAAGGGTACCCCACTTACCACTATGATTCATCTCCATCAGATCCTGTCCACTATCGTAGCCTGATTTCTTCAAAGGATCGGACAGCACCGCGTACGCTTCGCCCAGCTCCTTGAACTTGCGCTCCTGTTCCTTCTTTTCTTCATCGGTGGAGTTTGTGTGTCTATCGGGATGGTGCACGAGCGCTCGCTTGCGGTACGCCTTCTTAATCTCATCTTCCGTCGCCTGCTTCGTCACGCCGAGAATCTTGTAGTAGTCCTTGCGCTTCGACTTCTTCAACTGGAACTTGGCATCCTTCAGCAGGTTCTTCACCTCCGGTGAGCGATCGGTCTTCAACGCCTTCTCGTAGTCCTTGACCGCTTCTTCGAAATTTTCCATTTTATAGTACAGCTTGGCACGCTGCAGTAGAGGCTTCATGTAGCGCTCGTTCAACGACAGCGCCGAGGTACAGTCGGAGATCGCTTCCCGTAGGTTGTCGAGCTTCGAGTTCACTAGCGCCCGGTTGTAGTACAGTTTGCTGCAGATATCCTTGTTCTGTGAGTCGACCTCCAGCGCTTCGCTGTACGTAACGAGGGCCTGACGATAGTTGCCACTCTTGAACTGCTCGTTGCCCGTCTCTTTCTTCTCCTTCAGCTGCTTTGCCTTCTGGCGCATCGCCTTTGCCTTCTTGTGGTCCGGATCGAGCATCACGGCACGCTCGAAATGCAACAGACCCTTATCGAGATTATCGCCGTAGTAGAGCGTTAACCCGCGCACATAGATCGCGTCAGCGTTCGTCGAGTGCGACTGCATGATTGAGATCGCAATGTTGCTCGCCTCGTCGAAGCGTTCCAGCATCGCCAAGCATTCCGCCTTCAGTAGCTTGTTCTGTATGCTGCCGGGAGCGATCTTGATCGCGTTGTCGCAATGGTACAGACATGTGCGATAGTCCTTCTTGTCGTACGAGTTGGCTGCCTTTTCGTTGAAATCACGTAACTGCTTCAGATTTACGATCTCATCCCGCAGAGCCGTGCTTGCAGCGTTCAAGTTCAAGCAATTCTGGATGGCCTGCTCCGTTCCGATGACGTCACCTAGCATAAGCACACAAACAAAACCCACAATCAACCATAAAATCAAATAACGACAATGACAAAAAAAAACTCACCGAGCATCAAGGAACACTTGGCCTTACGGATGTATCCCTTTTCAAACTTGTCGTCCTTTTTGATGGCAGTGTTTGCGTCGTTCAACGCGGACCGATAGTCACCGAGCATCATGTAGCAGGCGGATCGGTTGCCATAGTACGCCGGCGTTTCCGGGCTGAGATGAATCGCTTCCGAGTACAGGCGCAGCGCGGCTTCGTACCGTTTGGATTTGTACTCTTCATTTCCGGAATTCTTCTTTTCCTCCGCAAGACTGGCGAGTCCGAATGAAATGGAAAGAAAAGGATTCCTCATTACGGCATTCAGATTTTCGAAAAAGTCGCACCACCCGGTTGGCGTTGTAAGCGGAGCAATTAAGCTCAGTTATAAATATTCACATCGTAGATACCTCAAAAGGGGGCAAAGTCGAGGTAGCCCACTTCGATCGATAGGCGCGAGGGGGTGGTGTAGAACAGGTAAAGGTGAAAGGGTTAACGATGCTCGAGGTACAATTTTATCACCCAAACACAATATAGTCGATCATTAAAACAACACCTATCGAGCATTCACAGAACCTTCACCAATTTTACAATCTTTTCGCAATCCACAATTCGACGTAATAACATACCTTCCGATTGCCACTACTTCCTCCATTGTTGGTGAATGATGTGGAACGACAACACAATGGCGAAATAGCAACCCCGTTTGCTTCCTAGAGCACGGCGCGTACCACACCAGAGGACAAAGCTTCCGTTAGAGATGTTGCGAGTACCGTGATGCGCGCCTCCGGTGAATATTGTTTGCTAACGAAAACAATTATTTTCCCCTTTTTGTAAAGAAGGAAAATTTTGTTTCCAAATAGCAACCAATTTTTTGACGTTGGTACACACACACCTACGCAACTCAGCACGAAGCGCGCCAAGAATTGGAACTGCGTGTATAAATGCACGACCGTTTGACATTTTGATCGACTCGGGCCGTAGCGGTTGGACCTTTTCAAATGCGTTGTTCTTTACATTTAACTTTGGACAATAAAAATCGGTACTAAGCTTAGCAGACAAGACACCGCGGAAAATTCGTATTAATTAACATTTATGTGTTAAATTTATATCATTTAACACATTTTTTCATTCTAAACTTTTCCTAAAAGTATCTACAACTATGTCCGTGGAAAAGAAAAAGACCCAAAAATAATCATAAACCATCATAGGAAGGAATTTTGAATAATCCATTCAATTTAATCTATTAATTAATACACGAATATGTGCAGTCTACTAATACGCTGATAGAGCGAGTATAATTCCAAAAATACAAACAGGTATGCTGGTATCATTTACGTGTTTCTGATTTTGTGAAACAGCTGTACTAACAATGTTGTGAAACCCGGTTGTATAGAATACATGGACAACCCGCTTCGAAATGCTCAGTTTATTCGTAGCGCTTTCTGGAACATTACATTCTCCACTAATAAGGAATAATTTTAGATCTCAAAATGAAATTCGCGGTCGCTCTAATCTTATTCGCGCTCATCGCGGTAATTAGCGTCCAGGCTCGACCACAACAAGAAGAAGAAAGTGCTACTGCAGACAGTACGGAAACCAGCTCAGACGATGGTATTTACAACCCTGAACTTATCGCGCGACTTCAGTCATCATCAACTGGGCGCTTCTGGCTGGGACTTGCTGCAAATCTTATTAGCAAAATGATTAGTTGAAACAAAAATTTCGTATAAATAAACGAAGCGAACATCGGAAACACTATGATACTTGCAGATTTTTTAATTTAATGCAAAACAGCAAAGAACGAAAAATTTAGTCCGATGCAAAACAGTAAAGATTGAGTAAAAAACATCATTGGTTAATTATGTGTTACAAATTTACACACTTTTTCTTCGGCAGATACATGAAATTGAACATGATTTCCTGTAGTTAAAAGAACAGATGCTTTTTTAACAGTATAATTGTTCATTTTTTCATAATTTTGAATTGCTTATACACCCACAATGGATACCGAATTCCATCACATTCGAACGACAAAGCATGTGCATGCAATATATTTGTATCAGACTCAATTGAATACAAAATTGCGTAGGGTAAGTGCACCAATTATGGACGAGTTTGTACAGCGTTTTCACGAAAAAATTAATTATACAAAATACACTGAACCAAAATTCACGAACCAA
>KI915042.1:7965806-8049093 GCA_000473445.2 Anopheles farauti | reverse complement strand
CACAACAATTGGTGCTAGCACAACAATTGGTGCATTTACCCTACCATGGCATCACCCTGTAAATTTTGTACACGTGCTTTTTCCTAAACATGCGAAGAGCTGTTATTCCATAGCGAATTATTTGACAGATTGAAAAATAAAACGCGGACGCCAGGAACATAAACTTAGTAATTGTTAGCATTTCGGCTGACTGTAAATTTTGTTATTTACAGAATAAAATAAGAAAAAGTTTAGAAAGTTTTAAATTTCATTGTAAGTACCATAAACTACAACAAATCGTATCCATTCCATTTTTCAGTGCAGCTTTACAGCACTTGTCAAGACAGAGGAATCAATACATCCGACTAAAATGTGGAACCTTCTCCGCGAATATTTCAGTGCTGTCAAAGTGGATGGGCAACATAAAACCAACAAGCAAGTTTTTGATCAACATCAATCCATTTTAATTTTCTGAATTTTCTATTCATATCTACCCAAAACGATGCACTGCGTATCGATAATAATAACAAGGAAAAAGTTTGTAAAAGTTTAGTGTAGTGCTTTAAACCACGACGGTGTCCTAGCCATTTGGGATGGGAAGCATGATGATGGTTGATCGTAAAGAAGAAATAAAAGTACAGTGAATTTCGTGATGAAAATAATTCCTGCACTGCATTAGCGCCAACTAAAAGTAAGCCTCTTGGGAAATACAAATTTGTACGGTATATTCTACGTCATCTTGAACGAAACCGATTTTCGATTTAAAAAAAAATCTTGAACGGACAATGAACGAAATATGGAATAAGCGATTAATTCCATAATGGCGTATTCGTGGTGTTAATTTTTGTGAGATAAGTATGGTGCTGCTGGGGTTTCGTATGCAGGCAACCTCTTCCTCTGCTACCTTTCCTCCCCAGCACGTTTTGTGTACATCGACACCAATCAGCTGTTGGTGGGACGCTGCAACGGTGGTTTTGTTTTGATGTCGGAAAATGTAAAATAACCTCAATGTCCACCATAACCTAAGATTGTGGCGCTATGTACCAAAAAAAAGTTCTTCGCTATTTTGCTTGCCGCAGCATAAAAGATAGCTCTGCCCAGCGACCACCAACATTGAGAGTAAGCCAGCGCCATCTGGTGACGAATGCACCAACCGGCTTGCCCGATTCATCCTGTCATTAGAGTATTGTCATTTGATCTAAGACTCAAAACAAATAGAAGTGAATTTTCTGTAATTTTGTAAAGATTTTCTACGTTAGTTTCCTTTCCTAACAGCTTTTCTTCGGTGTAGCCCATCGTGTGCAGCCCGTCTGCATCATGGATCAAAATACGTTTCCCCTTTGGCAAGTGTCGGCTACCGATACGGCAGTGCGAGATAGCGGCACCAGCTCGGTCAACAACGCTGCAAGCATTTCTGCACTGCACTACGTTCCTAGCGTGCGAGAGAAGATGAAGTTCATCAACATAAGTAGCCAAATGCCGCGCACAAACGATTCCGGCAGTTTATACGGTACAACTACCACCACATATTTGCCGGTGGTGAACGAGCGGCGACAGCAGCCGCTTATCCAGCAGCAGCCTCGTCGCGTGACAGCACTCCCGCCGAATGCGACCACTACCTCCATGCTGAATGAATCCATTCTGCTCCAAACGCACGACGGTCGAGAGTATCTCGTGGACGAGAGTTCGATTCAAAACATCGACCAGACACCGCCGGAAAATCTGATCTACATGACCACCACCAGTACCTCCACCACACCTGCCGTAGACGAAGGAGTTCTATCGAATCATCTCGCAATGGATGGCGATGGCGGTAATTACTTGATGCAAAATGGTGGTCAAACGATGGACCACCAGCGGGAGGAGGAAGAGCCCGAACCGGACCTGCAACCCGCCGCAACAACGTACGCGGAAGAGTGCGAAGTGACGGAGGAGATCATCACGGACGATTGGGTGCAGTCGCAGGACGAAGAGTGCGTGCAGGTGACGGTTGATCAACTCGGTGCGAGTGCGATTGTGGTGGAGGACGATATTGCGGTGCCGCTTGATCAGGATCAGTATACGCTTTCGCGCCCGTACCCGTGTGACTTCTGCAGCCGACGCTTTCGGAAGAAGGCTACCCTGCAGAATCACCTGATGGCACACTCGAACGATCGGCCGCATGTGTGCAAATTGTGCGGTGCACAGTACGGTCGGCGTTGCGATCTTATCAACCACTTTAGGCAGCACGCGTATGCTGTTGCCGAACAGGACGAGCTAGCCCTGAGAGGTGGCGGTGGCGAACAGGATGTGGACTGTAAGTTCTTGGAAAAATTACCCTTTATGCTGTTTTACTTAAATTTGGAACAATATTATTTGCTTTTTTCAATCTAAATCATAAACAAGTAGCTTACATAGCGGGAAAACCAATTTGGACCATCAAAAACATTTGAACGTGTAGTATTTTTCATTGTTTTTTAGAAGAGTTTTTTATGACTTAATATAACGAACACCAAGCCAGACATACAAAGATTTCCGTAAAAAAAAAACAATATTTTTCGGACTTAGCTACTCGATCTGCTTTTTACTAGCCAAATGAATCCGCATTTGATATAGATTGCTAGATATATAAAACCAATTTTCCCCATTTATACGAAACTGCAATCGAAATTAGTGAACAGTTTTGAATCCCTTTCTTCTTTCTTGCAGATGATTTATCCGAGCTTATGCCACGGCCAGATCTCCCCCAACAACCCAAGAACCGTGCAACGCGACATTCGAGCGACGATGAAGACATGTACGTGCAAAACGCGATGGTGGACTACAACTCCCAGCCACCAATGCAGCTCATCTCCACGACAAGCTACGGTGGCTCAATATCGTCTTCCTTCGCGAATGAGTATCCCTTCCTGCAGCAAACCGACAGTGCTGGAGATATGCTGATACAACAACCGCTACCACCACCATCAGCACCACCACCAACACTACCTTTGCTCGGCCGCAAAAAAGCTGCGAGAAGAGCGACTGCTTACATAAAGAATGAACCTCTCGATACGGCGGAACCGATGGTGTCGGAAATTCGCCCGCTCCTTGGAAGGAGAAAAGGTCGGATATCTTGGCTGTGCCAGGAATGTGGTGTTTCGTTCGCACAGTTAGAAGCACTCGTGAGCCATAAGCGGAATCATCACCACCACAAGGAATACGTGTGCAAGTTTTGCGGTGCCCAGTACCGGGAGCTTGCACTGCTGCAGCATCACGTACAGCAGGTGCACGACACAATAGCGACGATGACGTCGGAGAAGAAATACGTCCCACCACAACCATTGCTCGTGTCGCCGCCTGAGATGGTGAAGAAGTATTTTAATTGTGATAATTGTAGTGCGACCTTCTTCCAGCCGGATCATCTGCAGAGTCATCTGCAGCAGGCGCACGGGCTGAAGCGTGCCATTGCGTCGAGCGGTAAGCAACACGAGCGGCTCCTAATATCAACGAGAGGCCACACCGCGGGGGATGAGGAACGGGAAGAGGAAGAATCAACGGATCGTGACGACGTGGACGATGGTTTTGATGAACTCGACTACACGTACGTACCGTACGGTGAGAATCGTACCGATATGCGCACCAATTCGGGTGCATCGGAAGCGACCGGTACGCAGGAGCAGCAACAGCAAGAGTTCCCCATGCCTTGTCGCGACTGCAACGAAATGGTCGAAAGCGCGAACGATCTGCTCGAGCACGCGGAAATGCACAGCAACGCCGCCCGGTTCGAATCACTGCACGAGTGTCAGTTGTGCGGGAAAAAGTTCTTCAACGAAACGCTCATCAAGCGGCACGTGCAGGAGCGCCATCGGGCCGAGCTAACCGAGACGTCCTGTGCGATCTGTGGCAAGCGGTGCAAAAGTCAGACAACGCTCATCAAGCACGCCTGGGACCATTCGCGGGACCGGGCACATTCGTGCTCGAAGTGTGGCAAAACCTTCCACCACCAAGCACGCCTCAAGCGGCACATGGATTCCCACCGCAGCAAGGCGGTCCGGTGCGAGATCTGTTCGCAAGAGTTTCCGGATGGGCGCACCCTGATGAATCACCGGCATTCGCACTCGAAATCGAACGAGTATCCCTGCACGGAGTGTGGCAAAACGTTCGGATCGCGTTCGTCGCAGCAGATACACATGCGCATCCACACCGGCGAACGGCCGTACGCGTGTCGGTTCTGCTGGAAAGCGTTCGCCGATGGGGGCACGCTCCGGAAACACGAGCGTATTCACACGGGCGAAAAACCGTACGCCTGTCCCGTGTGCCCGAAGGCCTTCAATCAGCGGGTGGTGCTGCGGGAACACATACGCGCCCATCACTCGCAGGCAGATACCAAACCGAATTCGGCCGAAAAACCAAACTACTGCTGTACGGTGTGTGCCAGCGGGACGACAGCACCGTTCGCCACACCGCGCGAACTGGTCCAGCATCTGATCGAGCACAGTGACACAAACACGGCCATGCAACGTCAGCCACCGACCTTCCCGCGCAAGTACAAGCGCAGACGAAAGCTTAAACCGCACGAACTCGAACGGCTGCTGAGCGGTCGGAGGAAGCAGAAAGCGAAACCGCAACAACAGCTGGATAGTGAAGAAGTTGAAGAAGAAGAGGAGGATGATGCAGAGGAAAACGACGAAGAGAGTGGTGCGGATAGGGACAAATATGTCGCGTATGGATGCAGTGGAAAGGCAAACCCACTACCACCACCAGCACGGCAACCGCAGGACAACATCCTGGACGATAATGGCATCAATATGTTGAGCAACGTTGTGCTGCTGCAGGAGGAAGGCGGCGATCCGATGGTTAAGCAAGCCCGTGGCAACAACAACTACAATCACCGCGCAGAATCTCCTCCACGCAAAAATCAGCCACCGGGAAGAAGAGCGAAAGCAGAACAGGGCCCGTCTCGGGCGGGTTCCACACAGAAGCGAGCGCCGGTGGCGAAGGGTAGAAGAAAAACGGCAGCGCCGCCTCTGGTGGCGGCGACGGCGGCAACGACGAGCGCTAGCAGCAGCCGGAAGAGAACGAGCTCGCACAGTCGAAAAGGTGGAAGCGGGATGAAAACGCGTGATAATATTACACTGGAAGAGCTGGAGGAACAAGAGCAGGAGATGGATGATAATTCGGTTGCCTCCAATCACTGCGTCATCTCGAACGTGATGGAAGCATTATTCAGTGGTCGTAATCGAAAATCGATGCTGTCCGAGATACCGTCCCATCGGATCTCGTCCGCAAGCTTCCCGCTTCTGGATGACGGCAACACGGACGATCCGATGCTGGACGAACCCGCACTGGAGGAGAACCCCAGCAGTAGCTGCGCCAGATTGGGCAGTGCTGCTGCTCAACCCGCCCGCCCGGAATTAGACGAACTAGCCAAGCTGATGGAAATAAAGCGCATAGATAAGTACGTTGAGGAGATTCTACGCACTCCGGTCAAGTCGAAGCCCTACCAAGGTGTTTGCCGACGGGGGAAAGCGAAAAACGCTCCATCCGGTAGTGGCCGACAACGGAAGACAGCATCGGCGCCGGTGAAAGCGAACGCGAAAGAAACGCCTCCTCCGGTCTTACGCAGCCAGCGACTTACGCGCCGTCAGCTCGAGCGGGAGGTTAACTTCTTGAAGGAAGCGTACAATGGGGAGCCCAACACGGCATCGAATCCTCCCGCAGCAGCAGCAGCAGCAGCAGCAGCAGCAGCAGTAGCTAGAGCGTCGGTGCCACCGGAAACGAACGAGGCCCCGTCAACGTCACCGGTAGGTGGTGATGTGAAACTGGAGCAGGTCGAGCGACTGGCCGCAATGCTTCTAAACGACGGTATGATGGATGAAGACGAGAAGGTGGAAGAGGAGGAGCCGCTGCGATCAGTGAAGGTAGAGCATTCCCCTTTGCTATCCGATGACGAAGAGGAAGACACCGTGCCGGATGCGAACGGGCTGCTGTATGGAACCACTAATGCCACTACCTCAAACGAAATGGGTTTTACCTTCCGCTGTTCGATCTGTGCCGCCTGCTTCGATGACCGCACTCAGCTGATCCTGCACGTCCCGATACATATTTAAGCGCGCAGGCGAAGTAGGCAGTTTCCCGCTAGAGGTGCGATGCGGCCTCGGTTTTGCCTTTTTTTCATTACGTGTTTTTTGATTATTTTTTTAAGGTTTTGCGAAGCGCATGTTGGCAAAGACGCATTGTTTCACCGTAAGTATCAGCCAGTATAAGTAATTGGCCGAAAAGTGAACAGAATTCAATAAAGTGTAGGATATGTTACATGCAAACAAAATGCTTACGTTAACCGCAAACAACCGAACCACAAGCTTTGGCTACGAACTATTTCTGATAAAAATACATTTTTGGTGATAACAAAACAATATGAGTTCTTATTACGCTACAAGAAACACAAAAGCAGATGCATGAACTAAAAGCTAGGTTAACCAAGTGATGGGAAGTTCAGGTTGACCGTACAAAGAATTGAGATGATTGGTTTTCCGTCATACCACACCACATCACACAAGTACTTGAGCGTTCGTCATTGTTTCTACCTCAGTGCGTGATTTCCATTGCCCTCGACACACTGGCAAATTGGTTTACGATACGAAACAACTAAAACAAGGTGTGTCGCATGCGGATGGTGGTATTGTACGGGGATATAGCATAAAAATAAATCGCCTCGTTCGTCACTACTTGCTCTTGTGTGCGGCTAACAGCGGGGTGGTGCATCTTCTGTATCGATCCGATTCTTTTAATGAGACAACACATGAGAGTTGGCCCGCAAAGTTCGTCTATCTGGTACATTTTCGCCACCTACCAATTGACTTTAACCAGTACGAAATGCTACGGCCTATGGATTTGTACGCAACGGAACATCGAAGCGAATAACCATAACCATAAATTAAACATTCGCGGTAACCTCAACACTTCTTCACAATATTGACACAACAACGATTGCTACTCACCTTTGCATGCTTATCGGCACAAACTCGACGTCGTCCGAATCCTGGTCCGCTGCGGTCGAATCTACCGTGTCCATCGTGGATTGAGGTTCCTCCTTAGGTGCACTCGTTTCCGGCTGATCGTCAATCATAATTACGTCTTCCGATTCGGAATCGTTCACTAGATCGATCACCGTATCCAACGTTGTCGCCATCTCTGCACGGTAAAATTTAACTGTAAAACAATTAAATTTGCACTTCCTTCCGCAAGATTCTTAAACGGCACAGACACACACACAAATACGGCACGCACGGTAACCTAGAATCAAGCGGAAGTGCGCGCTCGAAGGACAAATGGAGCCCGCAGCGAAAAGGACACACAATTTTGCAAATGAGTAAATAACCTCTTTTTCCAAACAAAACCAGATGATGAAAATCAACCAGCTGCTGCGCTCAAAAGTAGGGGCCCCAGATGACAGTTCTCTAAACAAACGGACGTTGTTGTTGTTTTGGGTGATTGGAATTTGAATAAACAGTTATTGCGCTATATGACCTGCTCAAGTGAATTAGAAAGAATTTCGGAAACATGCAAAAAACAAGCAATAATCATTCTATACTAAATAGATTTTTTTTATAATGAAAGGTAGATGCGCAATTAATGAAGCCACGCAACAAACATGACAAAAATTATCTTAATAATCAATACAATACAAGCAATCCAGTGATGGTTTCGATTTCAATTATATTTTCTTTCTTCCTAAAGACATAGACCGAAGGTTGAATCACTTCCCACAAAACGGTTGATGGGCATAAAATCAGCAAGGAACTTTTCAACACATGAAATTCTCCGAGTAGTGAGTGGTAATGTGAATCCAAATGTTTCGAAACAAAACACAATTCCTTCCACAAAAGGATCTTCGCAGTGGATCATAGGTAATTCGCACTAAAACATAGGAGATCAGTGATAAGAACGATAAGATTGGCATAACTGTTCTATTGCTGTTTCCATATTCGTCAGTTGTACGTAGAGGGAATGAGGAATAGAATCAAAGGACTCTTTATGATAGCAAAATTCGTCAGTCTGATCAAGCTGACATGGTACCGAAAGTATGAAACAGTGATGATAAACTCATATCTTGCTGGAAGCTGTAAGAGCTTGATACAAATTCTTCTGGGACAAGGTTAGATGTTGAGATTAGATATACTCCTTTAGATGGGTTATAGTAAATATAACCAAAATCGTTGCTTTTGATGATGCCAATTTTACGAACGAATGTTTGAGCTCATGAATGAAAGCAGCCTGTGTAGCCCCAAATGTCAAACTTCGCTATCAACCTGGCAACCTGCCTTCCATTTCTTGTTTTCAATTGCGCAGTGAAGGCTGTATTATCTGAGTTGTCAGATTGACAGTTGGCGTTTGTTTGTTGTTTTCTTCTTCTATTTTCGTAGCAAAAAGATACGAAGAAGAAAGGTTGTGTGCGTGTGTGGAGAAGCTCAATTTCGAAAAAATCATTGTTATAAGTTTTTGGAAGCGATTTTCCGGACCTTTTTCAACCGATCCATCGTAAGTTCGCAAAATAATATAACAAAAACAGTCATTGCGCATCAGCGAATGTTTATAAGTGCATCGGAAGTGCTGTACGAGCGCGTTCCCGTTTTCGAATCATTAACAATATAAATTGGTCGCTGCACAAGTGTATTCTATAGCGTGTGCAGTTTTGCTTTGCTCGTTTGCTCTTGTTTCATTTCCTGCTGCAGCAACTTCCCTTCGAGCATAAAGAGCATAGAACGGTTCGGCGAAGGAAAAAAATATGCACGTTGAAATACGGTGACGTTGTCCATTTAGCGAATCATACACATACACTTTTGGTGAAAAAAGACAGGAATCTGCATTACAAACAACACAACGGCGCAGATTCTGCGCTTGCACCGCGTGTGCTAGAGTGGGAGTGAGTGTTTTGGAATTTCCGTTTTCCGAAAATCTCTTCCAGACGAAACGGGTGGTCGGACACCTGGAGCGTTAGTGTAAACGGGGAGGAACTTCGCAGCAGCCCCAGCAGCGGCATGCGCTGGTCAGAGCAGCATGCTTCGAATGCAACATAATCTTCACACGCTTCCCGTATCCCATTGCAAACATTCCATGTGGCAAATCCGTACGCAAGAGGTGAAAGGAAAGCGTTCCCAAATTCAACAGCGACGACGAAAGTAGGTTACCGCTTCATCAACACAACGCCAACCTACGGAAAGAGCGGTGTGCTGTAAAATTGGTAATGGTAGTGGTGGTGACTGTTCCGAAAGTTTCTATCTTTTTCTTCTTCTTTCGGCTCGCGAATCATCGCGTCGCATATCCATCATCATCACCGCAGCGGCGGCAGTGATTTTCCAACACCTTCTTCCCACGGTGCAGTGCAGTGACCTTGTTTGCCTCCTCCTGCGTGTACGTTTGTTTGTGTGTGTGCGGAATTTGGGAGATGAATTTTCGGAATTTCGGTTTCCCAGCAGTGACGTTTTGCCTCGCATAAAAGAAAACATAAACGTGCGATCGGAACTGTGCGCGACGTGTGATGGTATGTTCCAGTGGGTTGATGCGTGTGTGTGCGTGATACACAGGATTTGGCGTTTCCTTTGACAGAACAGGACGTGTTTGAGGGGAAAAACGAGCAAAACAAAGGAACCATAGGCGAAAAACGTTCTAACTTCGAAAGCTGTTTATTCTTTTGGACATGTGGTAAGTCGAAGATTTCCATTTCCAAACGATGAATGTAATCAAAATCATGGTTGTATTTTTCAAAAAAAGTTCCCAATTCCTTCGCGTGCGTAACATGCAAGAAAGATGTTTCATGCACACCGGAAACCGAAACCTCGGCGAAATCGAACCAATCACCCTAATGGTGATTGTCTTGTTTATTTATCTAACTTCGTGGCCATATTTTGTTTACCTTTGCAATACAAACTTCCCTACGGCGGGGGGTTTGAAGTTGCGCTGGTGTAAATCGGCACACGGGAAGAAACAAAGGGCGATAAGGTATGCTCAAATGGGTCGGGGAAAGACGCCGGTAGCATAAAACTGCCTATTTACCACCCTTTCAGGTGTGCTTTTTGTTGTTGTTGAGCAAGTCGGACGACAGAAGGGTGCGCCGAAAGGCCACACTAGGAATGCTGTCTGAAACACCGCTGGATTCCGCACTTACGGTTTATCAAAGTTATAAACTCGCTCGGGGCATTCAGGAAGTGAAAATGTTTGAATATGGACCGACTCAAAGTGATGGTGTTTTCTTTTACATTTCAGAACCAGATACTCTCTTCTTCGGTTTCGTTTAAAGCACATGTTATTTCACACTTCACCTCCGTGCGGTGTGGGAAGCAATGAAATGCATAATGCTTTTTCCGACCAGCATCGAACTTGACAACTCCCCCGGGCAAACAGTTGTTTTCCCAGCTGCAGAAGCAGTAGCAGCGGGTCAAGGCTGGATTTGCTGCACCTGCGTACCGGAGTTGGCTTTCGGAGGAATGAATCCGGGCATGAAATGGATTTTGCGATTTCTGCACCGCTTGTCACTCCGGAAATGGAAGCAGGTCGTGCTTTCTGGCCAGTTACTGTACGGTACGGCGATTGCTACTGAAAATTGCCACGCAGCTAATCAGCAGGAACTATGATAATTTTCTGAAACAAACACTGCAGGCATTGCCTCGTACCGAGAAACTCGTTACCATGTGTGCACATTCTGCGCATATTATCCGCAAGGCTGATAAGTGGCTTGTCAGGGTCTCTTTTCGGTTTTTTTTGTTTTTTGGTTACGTAGCCACGAGGTCAACTTCACACCCCTACACTCGATATTGTCGGTCGATGGAACAGCGTTTGCGGTTTGGGATTTTAGAACGTTACGTGGTGTAGAGAGCAGAATTGTAAATCCAATCAAAGTAATAATCATTGGTGTGGGAAAATTGGAAATGAATGATCGAAGTATGGAATAGGAATCTGGGTGCTCAAAGGTGGTGCAGAAAAAGAAGAAATAGACACCCATGAAATAGAGGGGAGAACAAGTGGAATCACGCTCTCCGATTGCTCTACGCTCTTCGGAAGATGCTGGTATTACTACAAAACAGAAGAAGTGTGCCTGCTCGCACCGAAACGGCCCGCTGCTTTTTATTCTCCACCACAGCGCAATCGGTAAATGTGAGCGTGGAAAACTGGCACCGGCATCGGGGGTGGAAACTAACCATTACATTAGAAACGGCGTCCCGTTAGGCCGCGTGGAATTCCTCGATTTTCTCGATTTGCCGGTTTGTCTTCCCGGTTTCCCGTTCATTCATTCCGCCTTTCGGGTGATCATGATGTTGGTGATGGTGGTGATTCGTCGATCGTGTGTTTCCTTGCCTCGCGTGGAAGCGAAAGGGAAGCTTGTGCTGTCGGCTTCTCCACCACCCCGGTCGATTTCCAGTAAGCGTGGTAGTGGTGTGACTCGTGAGAGCAACAGCGGGCAAAGGGAAGACGATCTGCGATGTTGACCTCCGAGACTATCCAAGCACGACCGTGTCGGGCCTTTTTCTATCTTGGCGGTGGTCCAACGGCGGTTGGTTGATGAAAGTGCGTGGTGGAAATGAAAATAATCGTTCCGAATCGTTCTTTTGAATGGTATTCAAAGCTGTTTTATTTGTTTTATGCAATATTTTAAACATTTTTTCTAAATTGTTTTATTAAAGTTTTGTACAACTTTTTTTAAATTTCATACCAACTTATTCTCACATGTTTGTTCTCCTTTTTAGTGATAAATATGAAATCCAGAAAATCACACGTCATTTCAAGTAAATCGCACATGAAAATCACACGTCACATTTGCCCGAAGAACGCCTGAGTCTACAGCAGAAGCATTCATTATTGTCTTCGTAAATAATAACCGACATACCCAACCATTTTTTTTCTAATAAGATAAACAATCTTCCAAACCTGCGAAACGAGCGACATACGAAACGTATTGCCTAGCGCCAAACGTGACTTATCCTAGGTCCAGCTTCTTTAGCCCGTTGTGGCTGGAGCAAAAACGCTCCGAAGCGTAACGCAGAACACAATAGGACGAGCGTAGAAGATTCTGTTTTTATTTTTTGTAAACAGTTCATAATTCGGCCGAGATTGCACTTCGCCCAAACCGGTAAAGCGCAAAGAATCCAATTGTTTCTTTCGCTATCCTCCCCACCCGACCCGAGTTGGTTGGCCGTCAGATTGAATTCACGGCCAGGAAATAGCGCGGCTTATTGTAGGAGCCGGGCGTATTTCAATGTCAAATGGGAGTTACAGAGAGCTTGAAATGAGCTAATGCGTAGCATGTTACTTGATGAAGCAGTTGCGTTTTAATTATTTTAAGAAGTGTTTTGGTTAAAGTTTTCATCGTTAGTTTATTGGCCTCGTTTTAAGCGATAGGGGGGGTTGTTTTATTTTGCGCCGTTTGCTGACGTAATTCAGTTCATGCTGCTGCGAAGCGAAATGCTCCATATTTCTATCGTTCGATGATCAGTCAGTTGGAACGATCTTCACCAGGTGGAACAATCTTCTTCTTTTATAGTCCCTTAGGGAAGGATGGATTCGAACAACGAAGCTTTAAGTAGTGGATATTGTTCGTACAGAGCTGATCATAGTAAGTAGTGAGATATATTGCGCTGGCTTTACTCTTAAACGGTCGGAGAGTCGTGTTGCGAAGCTGAAGCGATGTGTTTGGACGGTTCTACGCAGGTATGTAACAGATTGCACTGTTTGTTTGCTGGTGCAACGGTTCGCAACATACAGCGGAGCATACAGATTGATTGAGATTGAGTACAAGAAAGATTGAAGGGGGAGAGTATGAGTAGGATGGTGTGTTATGGTTTGTACTTGCGTAGCATTACGAACAGACAGATCGTTCTACCGACAAGATGGTTTATAATGCATTTATGATCGTACCCGCAGTGAGTTTGCCGCATGTCTATCGACGGACCCGTACGTTCCCTTTTATTACTGTTTTACCACAAGCGCAAATCAATCGCGCACCTTGAGATGATTTTGACAAAGGGGGGAAAGACGGTAAGACGAATGGGGTTTTTTTTGCGGCTTATTATATTCGCTGGTTAGATTATTTGTTGTGCCCAGCAGGGCGGAAACATACTGGTACAAGATTCCGCACGGCTGATTTCTGTATCGAGTGCATGTTAAAACGGGTTGCTATGTGAATATGGTTTGTTGTAAGAAAAAAAATATGTTCAATTTGATATGCGAGAATTGGTAAATTTGTTTTGCACCTCGTAGGCAACTTTACCACGCTTATTCGAATCGATTCCAAAAAATAAGGTAAATCTGTATGTAAAAAAACAACGTCAATCTATGCTAATCTGAATGCACCAAAGGGTTGTGAGCACGTGTGAATACGGAGGCAAAAACAACTGCAGTCGTCTGGCAGTCTGACGTCCACAGATTGCTTTCGCATGAGTGTCCTTTCTGCGACACAACAACGACGCATGATTCAATGTGTTTAAAAATATCACATTCATTGCCGGTGTGGAACGACGCGACATCTTTTTGTCGGTCTTTCGGAGTTTTCGCATATTTTTTTCGTCTCCCAAATAATCACGTCTCTAGTTCCACCGTAAAAGCAATAGGAGCATCCTTCGTCTTGGCGCACCACTAATGTATCAATGACTCAATGTTTGTTTGTTTTGGTAAAATTTGTAGCAGTTTTTTTTTCTTTAAGCAGCATTAGTGCACACACACGCACACACTCTTCACAGTATTACGTGGGTCAGAGTTTATTGACTTTTCCGCCGGATTGCGAACACGCCGTTTACGGAACGTTTCGCATCAACCCACAGTCGCACCGCGAATTCTCGTTCGCGCCGCGAAGATGTGGCGTTTGCGATTTTCCCGTAGCCGTGTGTACACTTTTATGTGCTTTGGAATTGGTGAATCATTCGTTGCCGAAGCGATGAAACCACCGGGTTCAGTATGCGTTTGATGTTACGAATGGTGTTATGTGTTGCAGAAGAATGTATTCAATCGTCACGGTGTTATGAAGATATGTCACTAAATCGTTAGACGATCGTTTTAAGCTCTTTCGTGAAGCAAATCTTATCAATGAGTTTGCTGTCTTTTCTTTCGGCTTTTCTCGGTCCGCAAATTGAAGCGATCGCAATATGATAATATTTGTTTTTAAGTTATGGCTGTAGCATTTTTAGCGCCACATGTGGCATGGACAATAAAAATGTTAGATTTACAAGACGATCATATATTGGAAAGTTTGTTTCCGACTCTGCATTACACACACTGTGTAATAGAAACGAAAGTCGTATGATTTTTATGCTTCGATCGTAACCGTCTTTAATGCGTTTCCATTGTTTGATCAGGAATGGAGCGACCAAATCACATTAAATCCTTTTTCGAACATACATTTTTGGTGTAGTGTCGTAAATCTTAGTGTGGTTGGTCAATAGAGAAAATTAAGAAATATAGGCCAAAAATCAATATTCGTATGATTGAACATATTATATCATAACCATAATAAACAAAACTATAAAAAAAAATCTTTCGATTGGGAAAACATGCTTTAATAATATATACGCACGTTCTAAAATACGTTAGTCAAACTTATAATTGTGTAATGGACAATTTTACACATCTTTCCCGATGGTAATAGTGGTAATCAATAGAACATTTTAAAAAATTATAAAGGAAACGTTAGCTCCTTAAAATGGCATTTGAGTTTTGGTTCGTAAATGTGTTCAGTGGCGCCATCTCTTGTTCGGAAATGCTACTAAACAATAAATAAAATTAAAATAGTGTCAACCACTCCTGTAGGTTTTTTGTTTACAAAGTTTCAGCATGTCACCAATACGAAATCTCTGTTTAAACATAAAACATATGCTACCAGGTCGTATAAACAATTACTCATTACATGCACTTCTGGGGATCTACGCATATTTAACATATGGCATGGCGTTCGTGATAGAATCCGATGAAAGCTGGGCAGCTTAGAGGAACCAAAACAAACAGGTTGCGATCGTTTTATAGCCACCAGTAGCGATGTAGTCTTACATATGCTACTCCTATGTGATAGGGCCGGTTGCTGGTCGCTCAATTACTTCATTAAACATTCATTGTGGCGTGCGGATTATTGTGACTATACATTCGAACAAGGCCTTTAAATCGCTGTCTGCGCTCACGTTTTGGCGGTGCGCATGTTCGGTGGGTAACGCTGACTGGAAGGTGGAAGGGTGGATGTGCCACCGCTTCTCTATATGCCGTACTTTCATTCACGGGAGGAAACGTTGATTGGTGTGGTGTATGCGAATGGCCGTGGTTAAAAGTTTCGTGCATGGCAAATAGTACCATGGCGTAGCAGGAAGGTGTTTTTGGAAGGCAACGCAGCATACCCCCCAGGGTGCACTCACCGCGAGCTCGTGGAGAAGTTCATGTCTACATTTATTATAATTGCATACCGGCGCGCTGGTGTCTGTGTGGAATAGCGGATACTGGTCAATCAAATTCATTAGCGATTGGGCATTGGAATGCTTTTCCTTTGGCATAAATTCACGTATGCAATGCGTTTGCGTGTGTGTGCGTTATGATCACACAACGTCTTTCTGGTTTGGTGATGGCATTAAAAATTTAAAATAATTTCAAATCATACTCAATTTGATTTGTCAGACCATTCCATAGCAATTCCAATCGATTCTCTTTACACCCTTTTGCAGCAAACGATTCGTGGAGGCAGTACGTTTAAATAGTTCGCACGCCAACTCGTGGAAGGTCATGCATCATAGAAAGGTGTCAATAGCCGATGAAGCGCCGTGGAGACCCACCTGTGCGCAGTGTTTCGGTGGACCCGCATGACAAGCGTTGTAGTATAGATGGTGTGGATGAATAAGATAGACAAATAGCACAGAGGTCATGACACAGTTTCGATTAAACCCCACCATCCCGTGTGTTGGTTGGTGCACGATCTATTAGCATGCGACAACAGCAAATACAGAAAATGGTAAAAATCGTACAAATGGGGGCATGTGTGAAAAGCGTGAATTTCTCCTTGAAATGTTTCTGCCTTTGTTTGGTGCGTTTGTGGCGGTGCATTTAATGTTTCGCCAGGAAATAAGTCACCTTGACCTGGTGGTGGAGCGGGTGACGTATAAATATAATTTATTTTATTTTCTACAACATGTGCTGCTTGCCTACGTTCTTTTATCATATAATGAAACACATTTCGGTTTATTTATCCTGTTCAGGGTATTGAACAATTTCGTTCAATGTTGTTGTAAATTGCAATGTAGCTTAATTAAACTATCAAAATGGTATGCAAACGCAGACAATACCCATTTCTTGTCGAACGACAACGTTTGCTTTGTCAAAAGTGCAACTAAAAGGGAATTATTGTGCTGCATTGCAGTGGAAATTAGCTCTCCCAACCATTTATGGGTATAATCAGAGGCAATCAGATGCAGCGGGGCAGTATGCTTACGGTTTGGTTTGCAAATTGGCTGCATTACAACGGCTGGGAGGCAGTTTCTCAATCTCTTGTGTCGTAGCTGCCGTTTCCCGGTACGGATATTTGTTTGCGTCACCCGACTAACTAGGAGGGCGTACACTACGACGATACATGACTACGGGATATCCAAACGATAATACGGGTGCGACATCATGGGTGGGATACGTTTTTGGTAGGAGTTTCATAAAAGGTGCCGTCGCCTAAAATATCATCACGTAATACCATGAGGTAGGGCTTTCCGCTGAAAACAGACGACCATTGACACTTTATTGTATGGTTGCTTTATTTTTAGTTGACGTTTTGAAAAATAGATTTTTTTTTTAATTATTAGGGACGGCCTGGCCGTATTGCTGTAAAATAGATTGATGAAAAATAGATTGATAATGTTAATAATCCTTGCTAGCATAAGATATTTAACACGTTTCTCATATTTAAATTATACTATTATTACTGAATTATTACTAAAGGAACATTTTGTATCAAATTCAATCCATAGCATGAAACGCTATTCAAACTACAAATCATATTAATTTTGCTGTTATTTAGTATATTTCTATTTTTTTAAATTATTTACTTTCTCTGTTTTGTAATGCCAGTTATTTCATTTTTTTGTAAGTTTTACTTATTTCCAAGACAAAACCAAAAGTTTATTAAACCTTTTCGAAAGTGGTGAAACAGTTTTGCTATCAAAATGATCCCACTTTGAGATGTAGATAAAGATTGTTTCATGTTTAAAATGCCTCACCCAAGCAATCGCATTTGCAAAATCAACCAATTCACAAGTCGTGGTAGGACAAAATGCAGTTTCCTTCCTCGAGGTAATTTCTTCACCCTCTGCTCCGCTGCGTATTTAATTGTTCCACTCTTTCCACGTTCCTGTGTTGGTTTACGTATCTCTCTCTCTCTCTCTCTCTCTCTCTCTCTCTCTCTCTCTCTCTCTCTCTCTCGGAATAGATTTCCATTTTTTTCCCTGACTCATTTGAATAAAGTGAAATTGATCCAACGCCACACCGGGCGCGCTCGTTGAGGCTGATCATGAGAAAACTACACATCACTAATTTTCTTTTCGTCAATCGATGTGGTGCAGTTGCTTGCTGGGAACTGCAGGGGTTTGCTTCCGCTGTGCTTTCGTTCGAATAGCTAATTCAATGTTTTAGTTCGTTTTTTTTGTTTTTGTATTTTCGTGCACTAATCGAAATTGGTCTCACACACAGCTTTCGTTCACTGCCTGTGGAGGAGAAAGGAGTGTTCTCCTGGGGACCACCATTGACTTTCGAATGCAATACTGCACGGTCCTCCCCTGATTAATGTGTGGTGGGCATTTTTCTGTAGTGTTAATTGTTACAACAGGTAAACTACAAGCGTTACGCATTGGGTGGTAGGTTTGTTTATATAAAAACAGAAAAACAAAGAGCATAGAAGCCAATCGAAACAAAGAAAATTGAGCTACGGTGAATTCGAATACTCGGGAGGAAATGCTCTGTTTGATTAGTATCAATATCATACGTTTGTCATACACGATTCAGTAGATATCTACACCTTCACATAGGCTTCATAGGAACTCGAATGCTTCAACTATAGTTGAAATTTGACATCGTCGAAGTCATAAAATGAAACAAGAAAAATGGGCAGAAAAAACCCTCACACGCAACCACACATTTCGTCACCTTTCACTTTCACATCATTTGTGCGCGGAAATGATGATGAAAGACGCCAAAACAGTTGCATCTTGGTGTGCGTGCGCGTGTAGGGAAATGCACTCTCGTTGAGGGTGTGTCTTGCTTACACGACGCTCGGTGAGGGTGGGTTCCTTCTATTATTCAATTTATGGGTTGGTTTTTTAATTATTCCCCGGAAAACTTGAGACTTGATCTCGTTAGACGCGTTTCCTTTAGCAGATCGTGCAGTGAAGAATCGTCTTAATTTGAGTGGATAATTTAGATGGAATGAGCTATGTGTCTTATCTTTCAATAGGTAATTAATTTCCCTTAGTTTCCCACCGCACATAATGGTTGAAAAATCTTATCGCATTCCGATATGATGGTTAGCCTGTGATTCGGATATCTTTCCACCGGCAGGCACTCGTTTGGGAACAGAAATTTTTTTATGTTCCCGGGCTTTACTGATCGTCATCATGCCACCGCCACTCGGCGATGGGGCAAAGTTGTCTGGTGGTAGTCGCACGTGGCTGCGTTAGGAAATTAGTTTTCTTCAAATTACGCGCGATTCTCACCCGGGCGGGCGGCAACCCAATTCGAGCGGCCAAACATGGAAAGAGCTGAACAACATCGTGCGTTATTTGTTTTACCCCGTGGAAAAAGAAAACCAACCCCTCCATCGCGCGAGTGACGTCTCGGGAGGAAATGCAGTCACGGATTAATGAGCCATCTGCGTCATCGGAGGCACACAGATTGCGCTGGCTGAAACCCGGTTGGGAATTGTGTGCATCGCGGTTTGTTACCGTTTTATTGCCCCGACCGGCCGCGGATTAGATTTCTGCCCGCTTGATTGAGGATTCGTAATGAGTGTGTTTTTCTTTCCTACTTTAAGAAAGGTTGGGTTGATACGCTCATTCAATTGTGCTTGGAATGAAAACTGACTGATGACCTTTCATTGTACTGCTGCGTATGTGAGAAGTGGGGTGTGAAACTTTCGTTTGTGGAAAATAGTAAAATAGCCAGCGAACTCATTTAGGTCTTACGAAGAAAGGGATCGTTTAGGGAATAAATAGAATATTATATTCTCAGTTAACGTCTACGAAAATAAACCATCTTAATCCAAGCGATTGCTTCAGTTGATGAAAGCTTAAGCTTAAATTAAACCTCACACCATATCTAATTGCATCGTTTTCGTGCACGCTGCGTGATATTTCTGCTTATTTGATCCGCGTAGCCGTAGCATAACGAATTGCACAATATGACGTCAATATTGAAGCTCCATAGTTCGACCACCCGAAGCGAAGTAACTCACAAACGCTAGCCCCAGGGAGCCGGAAATAGTGGATTAAAAGCGCAAAACAGCCTTTTGCCCCATACGATCCAGATGATGGCAAAGATCGTAGGGGGAGTGTTGCTCACCACCGTGCAAGTAAGTCGCCCGGGCACGAGAGATTCGCCCGAACAGATTTATACGGTTACGCCCTGTTGGGGCTCATTTTGAACCACTGCGGGGGTAGGAAGATGCTGAAATCATGCTCTTCTCTTCGTCGATTAAATAAACGCTAGAGCGGTAGCCCCAGATCGTCTTTGTTCTTGCAAAAGGTGGTAGACAATTGGAACACCCTTGGGCACGTTGCGGAGCAACATAAGCTTGTCTAGCGCGGAAACGAGCGTGAACACCGCACCAAACCACCCCTCACATCATTGGATTTGGTAATGTTCATGCGGGAGGAGGAAGCATATGGAAAACGGTTTGCGAGGGCGAGCGGGCGTGCGTTTCGTGTGTAGAACGAATGCTTCGTTACCGGCGAATCGAAGGTGCACTTGTCGCTGTTTCTCTTCCAGCGCTGGGTTCGCAGTTTGGCGGCTTCCTTGTCGTGCTTATACGATCGACTCGTGAATGATCGGTTGCTTCCGTGTGTGTGTGTGTGTGTGTAAGTAGATCGCTATCAAAGCATACACACTCCACCTTCATCGCCGGCGGGTGGGTGGACAGCAATACATACACCTCTATATGCTGCAATAATACTGAAGCCGCTTCCCCCCGAAATCCGCCGTTCACCCGAATTAGATAACGCAAAAGCAGAGAAGGAAACCACTTTGTAGTCATCAGGTGGATAGGGGGAGGAAAAAACGCCTGGTTCCACTCCACGATCGACCGGAGAAAGAAGGAAATGTAATTTCAGCTTTAATGACATACACTCCTAAGTGGCTTGAAAACAGAGCGAATTAATTCCATTTGCGACTTTGGCCCGTGGCCCGGCCGGCGTCGTGGAGATTTAGCGGGACTTCTTCGGTAGTTGGCGTTCTCTAATTACGCTAATCACGCTCCGTAGGTCCGTGGGGTCGTTCCGCTTGATTAGTGTCGCTTGACTCTTGGCGGAATTGGTTAGATTCAGCGTTGCGCGCCAACGTTATGCTCTCGAGTTTATCGTCGTTTTTATACGGTGTGCCATCCGGGAACATCGCACGAGGTTGCCATTTATGTTGGCCCTGTTTGTGCGATCGTCGTAAATTGTGGGAGTTCCTGCTTTATGGTTGAGTAGTATCACTAAAACTACACTGCATTATGTGAGCGGGTAATAAACGTTTGAAAAGTGTGGCCGGTAGATCATGTTTTAAAAGAGTTGAATAATTAACAACACTCTAAAAATTCCATTGAGAGTCTATATGGAAACGATCACAGAACCATTGTATTTCAGAGTTAAAAAAAAAAAACACCTCTCGCACTATTTTTTAATAGCTTAAATTACCATCGATGTATTTTAGATTCGTTTTTGGAACTCAATTACGTGTTTAAAAAAATCTATTCATTTTAATTTGCTCTCTGAAAATGAAGTAGTTCTGTTTCTGTACTCAGTTCCCTTTCAATTTTTTTTTTTGTCGAGTCGAACGATCAAGGTGGAAAGTGATGACTTTTTGGACCCTTTTTGACGATTGGCGCTGGATGTTGATTCTTTTCTACGTGCTCACGTTCGGTAGTGCAAAGCTTCGGCATTCGAATCAGTTAGTTTAGTAAGTGCGAGTACCTCCTTCACATGTTTCACACGTCACCCAGCGTTCCTTCTAGCCAGCCTGCTCGGGAATGCCGATTGATGGCTCAAGATAGTCAATCAATTAGTGGCAACAAATTGTACAATTAATGTCATGTTGTGCGAGATCGCGCCATTTGTGCACCGTCCGCGCGCTTGTAGCAAACGTCTCGGGCAGCATGTAAATTGCATTCACGATCGCATAGCCAAGTTGGGATGTTCCATGCACAAAAGCCTGCGGCAACCTGCTGGTGGCAAACCTTCCCTCGTCAGCCGATCATCTGCTGATGCAACCCCCATCTCAAAATGGGCACTACGCGAGAAGATGCCGATTGACACGGCGCGCCAGTTCGGAAGATGCATGTGAGATTGCATAAATTGTCGCGTGTGCGCGAGGCTCCTGCGGAGCGTCGAGGAGGAGGAGGAGTTCATGCCGATATGTCTTCTGCATTGAATGATACCGTGTCTCGTGGTAGCGTGTCGTGAACTTATTTTTCTTTTTAACCACACTAAAGCGAGCATGATATTTACCTAGTTTTGCTTTTGGGTCGGTTGGTGAGTTGAGTTCCGAACGTTGAGGAAAAGATCTTGATTACACAAAACGTAGCTTCAGAGTCAACAACATAGATCAAACAAACTTCACCGTGTCTATTGGAGAAAGTGGCTCCTTTTCGAGGCGCCATCGTTGTTGCGTTAAAGTGGGTTAGGTTTTAAATATTTGTCACAAACTTAAGGTGTCTTTTTCGGGAAAGAGCATATTTTAAGGCAGCATAATAATTGAACTTTGTCTTATTTTCATTTTAGAATGGTCCCAATTGCATCACAACCTCCTCGTGTTCCGATCCGTGGTGAACGTGGGCGTTAGCCAACAACTCACTCATTTTATCGTTTCCGGTCACCCGGTGGAGTTGATCTTGTTACATGGTCCACCCCGGACAACAACCTTACAGTCATAGTTGTCGCCATAAATGGCATAAATCCCTACTTCCCTCCAGTGGCTCACCAACTTGCTAGTGCCAAGCCAATGTCCGAAGTCCGGCTAGACGTTTTCCAGACAGCAGCAGCACCAACGTTCGGTGCAAAATGTATCACCCGTCACCTAAATTGCCGTATCGAACGAATTATGGCGACACGATACGAGTGCGCTGCTGCTGCACCACACCAAACATACGAGCACACCGGCGGCACGAGAAAATAGCCGCACCATGGTGTCATTTTGTCGAACGTTTTTCATTCCCACCGTTGGAAAACTGGTGCACACGGTCGGTTACTCACGTACGAATGTGTACATGAAGGTGCGCACATACACACGGCAGCTAGATCTAGACCAGAAGATAGCGAATGAAAATAGGTTATAGATGCAGGGCCCAAAGCCGTTTGAAATTCTACTGTAAAAGAAACCTGTGCCGTATGGTTTGGGGAATGTTGCGAGGGATGAGTTGAATGAAAAATTAATCAAAAAATGAATCAACCAACGCGGGTTGACCGTCGCAGCTAACTACTCCCAATGTCCATTTGCACTGGAATCGTCGCGTGTCTGCGGTGGTTTGTTGAAAGAGTGTGTGGTTTGCACTGGTGTGTGAACGGGCAGGAAATTAGACTTTTTCGTATGCGTATAACGGCTTTTGGGTGTGGGAGCCCATTTCACTTTCCACTTTTACGCTCTGGCCGTGGCGAGAGATGCTTGTTTTGTGTTTATGCCCCTTGGGAAAAGGTTTACGAAACAAATGAGCGGCTCTATCTGCAGTATTTTGGATGGAAATTTTTTAGGTGATAAGTTGCTTTTGGTGTTTAGAAGTATATCGTCACCCTCTAAAATATGTTTAAAATCAATTTTATTCGTAAAAAAGCTAAAAATAACGAATGCCACATTGTCATAGTAAAAATAAAAAATAAAAAATGCAATCAAAAGCATTGTATTCAGAATGTAAACCCTGAGGTGTGAAAATGGTAGTAAAACTTTGTTTTATGCTCAAAATTTAAAATGTTTCTCGCTTGTTTTTATTCCCGCCCGGGGAATCGCATTACAACCAACGAAAGGGCAACTATAGTATAATATTCCTGCGGAATGAAATGGCTTCTTGTTAGTTCCAGCTGCTTCGGAACAAATGTCGACTAATTCGATTAAGTTGTTCCGTCCTGGTGGTGGGGACACTCCAAAACCCACGTGGTTGCAGTTGGAGTGTTATGGGTTGAGAAACGGTTGATTTGAAATCCAATTTTGAGAACGATTATGGTCTTTCCGTTGTAAATTTTACGACCTATTCTTCCCTGCGCAAGTGCAACTTCCTAATGCTCCTCCCATTCCAAGATCCTCCGGAAGATTTCATCGCATCGTTTCGGTGCGGTTTGCTTTCCGCTGCTGCTCTCGCCCATGGCATGCCGTAAGTCCGTTGAACTTTGGCACTGCGGGGTCCACCGCTGGGCAGTGTCAACTTTCGCTGGGAGTTTAACATTCCTACGCTTTTGCACTTCTTCACACTCTTTCTTTGTATGTCGCATGCTTTTGGCGAGGGGAGCTGTATGTCGACTTACGTCCTTCATGCGATTTAGCGAACCACGGTCACGAAGTAAAAAAACAATTCGCTTCCGATGATGGTGCGGCGTGTGATGACGTGATTTATCCGGCTTCAAAGACACACGCCGACCGGTGGTGAGGCACAAAACAGCGCACCAATAGGAGGTAGCGTAGCATAATTGTAGGTAACGCGCCGCAACGCAACGTTCGATTCGCGGGGAAAGTGGAACAATTCGAGTTTTTACCAACCGTCGAGAGCTTCTCGAATGAAAACCGATAACGACATAGACACACACAGAAGGTAAACATACGCATGCGATCTTTTCCGGGATCGTGTTAGTTATTTTTTCGTTCACAATTGATCGATGTTAGTGGTTTCTATGAGGGTGAAAAAGTGAAAATGTGTGCATGGTCTGGTGAAAACTGCACACAATCGATTCTCCCTCGCTAGGTTGTTTTTTTTTTACCCAGATTCAGCCCCTTTCTTCCATGTAAAGCTGTTGGAGAGCACCGTTTGGGGAGAACATACATCTAAACTCCTCCGCTCTCCGACGGTCAAGGTGGTCCACTGCGTGTATGTGTGATTGTAAAAAGGGGTGTTTGAATGAGATAGGAATGAGAAAGGAAACCGAAAAGACAGTTCGTTTAGTCAGCAAACTGGGTTTGATATGACTCACTATTCGATCTCGGGGGAAAATCGTGCCCCGCTTGTGGCCTATTATTCTCGCTTCGAGACGAGAAACACGTGTTTGCTATGAGCCGCCACATACCCTGCTGCTAGCATAAATCCATTTGAGCTTCTATCAACCAAAACTTTCAAGACTCTTCAGACGCCAAGAGTCGGGATGGAAGCATACTTAAATTAGTTTGGAATGGCCGTGGCGCTGGATGGAGCGATGACAGAAATCAGAAACGGGAAGATAGAGCAAGCGAAGACGAGACACTTCTTATAAGAGAGCATTAAAAATAGGCATAGACATTAAGACAGAATTAGCTTTTTGGAAGTGGCGTCCAAGAATAGAGCGAACAGTTAAGTGACTTGTGCCTGTGTGACGTTCGGACAACGACGATGTGGCTTTCGATCACTAATGGGGTGGGATTGTTTTCCAACCGTTATCGATCATGTATGCACTCGTGTCTGCATCTCATGGGAATCGACGGAACAGCGCAATTATGAAATGTGTTGAAATCTGTGTCAACAACGTTGTCATTGTTAGAAGCTGTCTTCTGTGTAATGAGTCGATGAGAGAGAGAGAGAAAGAAAGAGTAGAACTGCTCTTCAATTAATTTATGATTAATTCCTCGTTATGTACCAACATCATTCGAGAAAAGTCGTGATTCTAGCATTCTTTATTAGTGCTCTTGTTTGCTCATTTTTCCTGGGAAGCACGCGGAGGCAAAGGTAACAATCTACATAATTTACCGGATCACACATCTCATGAGTATGTACGTAACACGCAATACTTAGGGTGAAACAGGGGGTTACAATGTTACGCTCCACACATCAGAAAAGCTTCCAATTTTCGAGGTGCTAATACTAATCATACGCTTCACTTTATTGCTGCCGGCAAATAAACCGATTTTTACTCCGTCGAACACACGCCACCGGAACAGCCGAAAGATTTGCATGTGGCACTAATTTACGAGCGAGCTCGAGACGGTGATGCCGAGAGGAAGCGGCTGGTAGCTTGAATGGTGGCATCTTCAGTGGTGTTAAAATTGGCCGTTCGCAGGGCACAAAAAAAAAACAGCAACCATTCCGGAACTGAAGTGCATGGGAAGGTGTAGCTTTGTTGGGCCCCGTTTGCCTTTGCTCTCTTTTCTTTGCGCTAAACTTTAATGATCTTTAATTAACATATTTTCATCAAACTTTCACTGGGCGCGCTGGGTGGTGCTGAGAAGCAAACGGAAAGGTGGCTCACCGGCGCGGATGAGTTTACATTTATTTGTGTTTCTTCGCTCATTCACTTTAATTGCGTTTGGCAAAGGTGGCGTTAAAAATATTCAATTGATAGATTGTGTTTTGCTTCCTTGCCACCACCGCACCGTGTTGCGAAAGATGGTTTTGTTTCTTGTGGAAATCATTTGCTGCTCGCGATGTTTTCATTTGAATTATTCATTTGATCTGTAGGTAGATCGTTTGGGAGCGATTTTGGTGTTGGGCAAATTAAATTGCCAGCATATTAAATTAAAAAAGGACATAAATCCGCTGTGCAAACCACTAATTAGGCGAGTTTGCACAGCATATCAATAAGGATTTTGAAGAGCTAGCTTAAAAAAGTTAGCATATAGATTGGAATTTATTACAATCAAGCTGATTTGTTTAGTAAAGTCCCGGTTGCAAGCAGCTGAAAAAGTATGTTTTTTTAATTTAAATGCTAACATTAGTAACTAACTAACTGCGAGATAATCAAAATATAACGTCCAATCATTGTACAATTTGCCATTTATTATCGGTTTTATTATGGCATCACAACACTTTCTCTACGCAGCATATATTGCAATATCATATAATCAACATATTGTCTCTTTGTTTGAGAGTTATTCCATTGGCTTTTGCTGAAACTGCAGTTTATGGAGGTTGTGAAAGTTGTACAACGCACCATCCATACAAGGACAGTAAAATATTGAAAGGGAACGTTTATGGGATGAAGGGAATACGCAAAACATGGCGAATAACCTTGTCCTGGCCAGCAAGCTGCGTAGTAGGAGTGATGGCACTGTAAATATAAGTTATTACATTAATAGTGGTATACAAAAAAAAAAACTTTAAAGCGAGAAATGTTGTGTAGGATGGGCAAAGGTATGCTTTCTCCCAAATTTCAACCCCGCTCGCTTGGCGCATTATTTATTATTCAGAGCTCCATCAGCAGATTCAAATCCTCCAGCGACACAAGCACAAAAGTGGCGACAGAAAAGGTTTTTTCATCGTGTAAGGATTATTTGGCGGCGCATAGTTGTGGGCGTAGCAGTGTTAGTGGGTTGGATGCATTTCGCTGCTTTTGCTACGTAGGCGAAGTGTGAAGAACACAGGCCGCTCTCTAAGTGATGGCTGGATTTTGGGAGATTTCGGTCCATTTCATTCAACGACCATGATGTTTGCGAGTGTCTACGCCGTTTAGAATGCACTGTATGACGAAAGGGGAATGATATTTGTTCGCTAGTGTTGCTACACTGCGAGAGAACTGCATGAGTGGGTGATTGCGTAGTACGAATGTGAAATCCCACGAATATGAATACATGAAAACGTGATTGTTTTGAATCGGCACCCTCGTCCATATTAGTATAAACACTCTCTTGACGTTTTGTAGTTTCAACAAATGAAGCTTCAAGTTTCAACCTCGCCATTTCTATTGATTTCTACACTCGACTACGAGTATACCATTTCAAGAACGACGACTTCAACAGTGTATGGTGGCCTCTAAAAAGAAATCCCATGCTGGGGAGTAGCGATACGTTAGAAAATAGAAAACAAAGAATGGGTGTCATTTGAAATATGTATGACTAATTTTCTGGGCAAACACTTCCCCATTGGCTCGCTCTCGTGATGCAATATTGCGTGCGCGTCGCGTACAGTGCTATACGTCTGGTGTGTGTGTGTGTGAGATGGAAGGCTTTATGAGATCATCGGCCGGTTGTCACCTGGATGGGGATTAGCTCGGGCATGTCTGCGATGGCGTCACGATGGATGCCAACACTACGTCGTGGTCAGTGCTCTTTACTGCGGGGAAACGAGCTAACCGTGGCATGGGGGAAAAACACCGTGAAGAATGCCACAGGAATTGACAAATTGGTTTACTTTTACGTTTGCCATCGAATCGTGCACTTCCCAAACTCGTTTTTATTTTTGTTGTCGCTAAGCAGCAAAAACTGAAGGAATATTTTTCAGATGCCCTTATTTGCGTCGCGTTTCAATGTCACTTAAGCTCGATATTTTCTTAACTAGATTTTTCCATGTAGCTCCCTAAAATGCATTGAACTGCATCGAACCAATTTTCTCCTACGTAGGAATTTTCTCAACGTGTGAGCTACGAAGGGGGACGGATATCTCCCTTCTATACCATGGTAGTGCATTTTTCATTTCATCGTGGTTTTTCTCCCGTTTTTCCCTCTAATACCACGGTTGCAGTTGCATTTGCTGTTGCCACCAGAAATAGAATGATCTATTTTTAAGTACCTGCTTCGTTGCGTTTGTGGGGAGGAGGGTTTTTAGATGGTAGCTTGTGCGGCGTTTGGGTTGATTTACATTTTCGGCCGCTTTGGCTGCGATGCGATTGCGGGACAGCTAAACGTCCTCTTCCCGGCCGTCCAAAAGAGCACGAGTCTGTCAACGATCTGTTCTACGCGACTGGGGAACTGAACGGAACAGTGAGCTCACGCGTGTGTGCGTTCTTGGGTGGCCAGAAAAGAACCTCGATGATCTTGATTTACTTGACCCTCTTGCTGGTACCCACCCGGTTTGTAAAGTATTAAATAACCCTTTTGTAGCCATTTGTACGGGACAGATAGTCAACCCGCTGCGTCAGAGGGAGAAAAGAAAAGGCTCCAATTGACCTTTCAACCCCGGTATCAAACGAGAATAAAACATGACATTCTAACTGCTGCAGCAGAACCTTCTTCCATGCGAGGGGGGAGGTGCACTATCCAATTTCAAAGGTTTCCCGCTATGGTAGATCTTCCCTCGACAATGCAAACAGTTGTCGTTCCGTAATCCACACGCAGTCTTGAGCGTGCCGAACTCTGGTTGCGCTGAGTGATCTTTCGCTTGCGCGGAGTGAAGTGCAGCCGCAGCAGATAATCAGTGTTTCTTGTCTTTCGATGCGGATGCCGGGTGCATGGGTTCGTTAGTTCGTACCGAGCGTGCCGAAAGCAGCGGCAGTGCTCAGAGAAGAAATGATTCTAAAATAGTAGAAATTTTACCGCACAAGACCCGCGGCATGCCGCACGTGTGCGTCGTCTTGTCTTACAAGGCAATCGTACTGGGTTGGGAGGGGACCTTTGGAAGGTGTGTTTTTGTCACAACCGCACAATCGCTTTAGCGTGGCAGCTAGTGCCACTCGGCCGGGAAGGAAACACTCTATCATTAGATTTCCGTCCCGGGCCACACCGGTCCGCGGGAACACGGTGCCGCCCTAGGGTTGGGGTAAGCTAGCTCCAGTTGGTCGTGACAGTTTTCCACGTTTTAAGTTATAATGATTTTTCCTCCCTTGATTTTCCTTTGCTCTGCCTTTACCTTTCCATCAACCATTCGAACCGCAGTTTCACTAATGTATGCTCTCTCTGTTTTTTGCTCTCCTTTCTTTTACTTCCAGATTTAGATGAACATAACCGAACCGCAGCATAAGAACGTCAACGAATGTTCCGTTAAATTAACGAACGGTAAAGCTAGGCGGCAAACACAGCTCTCTAATGGTGGAGAAGCAGCATTGCAGACTAGACTAGAGGTTTTGTCTCCCAGCGGCTAAACCGAATCCTTTCCGTCGTTCGCTTTCCACACCGCACACAGGACACTGCGTCGTGCGCTTCGAGACGGAATTTTGTGACTCGCAACTTCCCCACCGTTCTACCCTGAGGACACGAAACGTTCCGGAATTTTGTGCTTTACCTTTTTAAGTTAAACAAAAAAAAAATGTTCCAAACCCTGCAGCCGTGCCGTGCTCTAGATCCGAAACCCGGCACATCCGGCAGTCAGATTGTGTTTTATTTCGTTTCTGCTGCAGAATTCCACCGCTTTCCCATTCACGAACACGAATACAAATGCTTCGCTAGTTAGTAGGCTGGATTGTGCCGGGAGGAAATTAAACAGCTCCAAGCCAACTTGAAGACGCAATGGGCGGTCGGTTTGCGTGTTAAAGTCTATGAAAAACAGCTGCAGTCTCTGCATCATCGCGCACTGAGTGAGAATCAAGTGAAGTGCATTTTAATATTTCAACCGTCTCGAATTGCCCTTCGGTTTGTTTCTCATTCGCTTGTGATGTGTGTCTTTAATGTGCAATTGACTTCCGTTGCTTTGCCACTACATATCTCATACTAATTTTCTTGTCATTACTTTCGTTTAGAAACATATAGTGTGTTGCATCGCGTCCGTGCAGTGTGTTGTTGCGTTTAATAGTCCCAACGACCTTCTGCTAGCGACAAAATAAAACCGAGTGTCGAAATTTGGTTGCCACATTCTCTAACCCGGGTTGCGGGTTTTTGGCGAGTTTGTTGGAGAGTGGCAAATAGAAAGATACAGAGGTGTGCCGCAGAGTGTCCCGTGTGTGTTTGTTTACGTATGTGTGAATAGTAAATGGTGAGATAAAATTGGTGCAACCGAGTGCGAGCGTGTGGACAGCCGGCGTTATATATGTATCCTACTTTGGCACCGTCGTGCACCTTCGTTCTTTCGACGGCGGCTACGACGACGACGTTTGTGACGCTTTTCGGATTTGGTGGCGACGTGGTGGAGTGTTGTTATTAATCCAGCACCCCGAACCGTTCTCCACTTGCACTGGGTGCACCATCAGCTTTGATCAGCAGCCGCAGCAGCACGGGCCCCTTCCCCCCTCAAGCGTGAGAGGCGGCCAGTGTACCGCGAGAAAGTGAGACAGCGTGGCGATCTACTCTTCTGTCCCCGCGGTTGGAATATGGATAGAAGTGTAGATTCCATTGGTAGTTGCTCGCTAGACGTAGATGCCGATTCGACCGATTTCTCAGGTGAGATTGTGGGATTGAACTTTGTTTTTCGAAGTTAAGGCGCATATTTTCTGTCAGTGAGTGATATTTCCCGACCACCAGCAGCTACAACTTTTTTCAACTATTACTCGCTTGTAAAATAAATTGCTCGCTTGTAAATGTTGTTTACATATAAATGTTATACCAGTCTAATGTTTTCCTTTGACAAAAAAAAGCGTAATAAATATAAACACATGTTCGCACGGATTGCATACCTTCAGGCTGGATGTAGTGTTCTGCTTTTTCCAATTTATAATGTCAATTTTGGTGGTTTATTTTACTATTCCCCGATTGAATTTCATGTTGTTTTTCATCTTTTCATGTTGTTATTTTTTCAAACAATAATGGTGAACATTGTAAAATTATTGAAAATTGCTTAAAAATAACAAAAATTGTCCAAATACTGGCTTTACACTACACCAATGCTGTTTTTGTTCCCTTTACTAATTACTCCTCCCAAGTGGTTTCATAACCAACAAAGCTATTCCATTTTCCAAAAGCAACGAAACTGAAGTCCACTAATCTCAATGAGGGCCTTCTTAGCATCACTTATTTGGCCAATTAAAAGTGGTGCTTCCCACGCACTCATTCGCTCATGCAATAGAGACTGTACAACCGTCTATCGTATGCGCGGGAGTGTGAAAACGTCACAGCCCGGCACAATTGGCCGTGGGGTAAGCAGGAAACCATTTCTTTACGGGCATCATGCACGGCCAAATTTGGTTCCATCGAGTTTGATCAAAGTTAGGAAGAACCGCTTTTTAGTGCCGGGTGGTAAAAGCTGGTTGGTGGTCGCTTCCCCGATAAGGAGCGGGTGCATGTGTGTGTTCCTCCGGTGGTGACAATTTCGTGCGGGGGGGACACTAGCAGGAGACATGGTGGTGACATTGAATTTTTTCAGCCCCGAACCAAACAAACCGGTCTGATGCCGAAGCCGGTGTAGTAAGCGCGCGGGTGTTGTAAGGAAGAGATATAAGGCAATAAATCAAAAGTGGACAAACGTGTGTCCAATCGTGAACAAAAAACACCGTAAATAACGAGCGTCTCCTAAATGAAGTGACGGTTGCCAAAAAATTGGCTCCCCCTATGTCGGGTACAACGCGACCCATCGATGACGATCGTTCAGTGTCGCACTTGAATTGAATCGAAAGCGCGTTAAGTGATTGAGCAAGAGAAAAAAACAACCCAGCACGGTCCGAAATTGGTGCCTGTCAGGGATAAGAAGAAACGCCACCGGGAGAACATTTACCCTGAGAGCAATGGGAATCATTATCCTACGCATTTTTTACGTCCCCAAAGAGTGTTCTCATTAGTGTCGGGTGATCCGGTTCCCGTGTGGTTCGACTTGCGTTGCGTACCTCTCCTTTCTTGCCTTGGTGCACCGACCGGAAACAGGATTACGCGCGAGCGCACACGTATTGTGCATCGGCTTAAGTAAAAGCACGCGCGAGCGCTTTGTGGCGAACAACGTGGGATTGATTTTCTGTTCAATGTTTCTTATCCCTTTTCGGTGGAGCTGTTGCTATTGTTATTGCGACCGGCTACAGCGAAGGCCGCACATTTGCATACGCGGGATGTTGATTGTTTCGTTTAACTCTGTTATAGACGAACCCACTGTGGGTTTAGCTGGTGGGAAGTAGAGAGAGAGAGAGAGTGAATGTCTAGAAAAATAACTGGGGACAACTTATCCGTGAAAGAAAAACCTGACTGCTTTCGAGTCTGTAGGCGAAGGTCAATGTCAAATTGAAATTGAAATTCGTTTACTCCACACCAACCCGGGGAATAGCAGGTTTTTTTCTGCCATTTTTTATTCATGTAATACGTACACGCATTTTTATGTCCGAGACTATTTCCCATGGGTTCCTTCTTTTTGTTTCATTATAGTGTAAGAAATGTGTGATTCGTTTGATTTCTTATTTACAACTTTAAACTCTTTCAACTCCCGCGTAGGACCTTAAACATCACATCCAGCAGGTTGCAAAATGGACGAAATTAGGCTTCCGTTTGCCCTACATGTTTCCATCCGACGGTTGAAGGATTGCTTTATAGCATGCGAAGCCACACTCTCCACGTTCCGGGTGTGGGAAATCGTAGGTGTCTTTTAGCATTCGACCGTCGCCGAAAGCACCGGCAAGGCCACACCGTTTTTTTTTTGTTGAACCTTTTTGCTTCTCCCCAATCTATAGAGCCGGATTTCGTGCCGGTTTGGGTGGTACATGGTGGTTTATTTGAATGAATTTAATTATGCACACATTTTTGGTTTTTTGGTATCCGCATAAGTTCGAGGATACGGGATGGGGAGTTGTTTTTGTCAATCTCGCAGCTTGCTGCTCAAAATGTGACATTGAACGCTAGACTAGTCGGGATGTTGAATCTGTTTTCATGTGATTCCATCACATATTATTCAATTCTGTTTTTATGTAAAAAAAACTTTCTTTAAAAAAAGTTTCTTTAAAGCCGTTTCTTGCTTGAATTTACACATCGCGAACCCTTTGATTTGAAGCCACTTTCAAACATTGTATACATTAAAATAAAAAAATCGTAAAAAGCAGTTTGCCGTATAAAGAGCTCTAATTTTCATAGCTTAATTTCAATCTCCACCTTTTTAACTTCCCACAGTAATTAGCACCCTCGGTGGATATTTGTTTTACAAACCCCGTTATTGTTGCATCGGGAAGGTAGCTTAATGTATTTTTAATGAACTAGAGCCAAGCTAGTTTAATGAATAGGCAAGGCATCATTAGTACAGCTACATTCTGTTCCTTTTCTATTATGTCGTATTATCGTCGGTCCGCTTTCTCCCAGTTGGAATGGTCGCTTTTCTGAACATGAGATCTTTATCGATCATGCTCGTTGTTAAGTAAAAATTTTAAAAATCAATTTAACACCTTAATAACATCGGTCAGTAGTTTACTAGTTTAAATGTATACTTTACGCCTATTTGGCGTTTAAAAAAGATACTTTATGTTTTAAGATTGTATTTTATGTAACGATATGGAAAGACAGTTTTTTAGAACATCCAGTAGCATGAAATTTTCCCAACCAACTCCTATATCCGGTACATGCTCACCGACCAATGTATCGTAATTAGAGGCCCCCAGCTACACGGTGTCCGATTGCGCATCGGTCGATTGCTCAAGTCCGGCTTTACTTGTTCCACACCCAGGCCTGGGAAAATGGACCGTCTCTATCCTCTCATCATCCGCTGATCCGCTACCCAATCGCTTTAATCCGGTGCAGTGCACCACCTACTCGAACATCCAACGAAGCCCTAGGCAATACAAACTCTCCCTACAACTCCCACCTTCTCTCTCGAAAAAAAAAGTCGGTCCGTCTACGAACGCGCCGTTAGTGCGTGAGTGTTGGCGTCTGTGTCTCTAGCTGATGTATGCGTGCGTTGGTGTATACAAATGTCCGCCGACGCCTTCTTGCTGCTGCTGCTGTTGCTCCGTTGCATATGATGCAGCGTGCAGCGTAATGCACTCACCCAAGGTGAAACGAACCGAACGAACGGACGGGACCTTCCTTTCCTTCTCTTTGAGGGGATGGCTTGCATGACGATGGACGGCGCCTCCCGGAACATTGCGTCACAGAGGAGAAGTCGAAAAAGGAGTTTCTTCGGTCCGCCGCGAGGTAGGGACGCGAAAGTGAGTGAGGAACAAAGCGAAAGGGAGCGATGGGGGGAGACATTCCGCGTCGCGCTCGGTGGCTGAGCAAGCAAAGTATCAGCAACAGTAACACCACCACTACACGATCGCGTGTCTCGCGCGTAGTAAGAGCGTGAGCGAGGGCTTCCTAGTACCATGCCGACCGACGTACCGCTCCAATGTGCGTTCGGCAATCGGTCCGAACGGTCGTGTTGATTCTGTGGGACACCAGCAGCAGCAGCAGCAGCAGCAGCAGTGCCGAGCGATTACGGCCCTTTGCGTGCGTGTGTTACTAACGCTCAAAAGCTGGCTTTTGCGCGGCTCAATTGCCTGCCGGCCACTCAGCTGCGTCTCTCGCTCAGCAGCAGCATCATTTTCAGCTGCAAAGATTGAAACCGAAAGTACCTCTTATCGCGAACGTCCTCTGTGTGTGAGAGAGTGTTTTTGTGAGTGTGTCCGATCGTACTTGAAGGAGCAACGCGTGATCGACATATCGAGGCTTCACGCATAAAAAGTAGGTTGCAATTTACAAGTGGAAACCTCCTGAGATGATTGTGTTGATATCGGGTGGTGGTAGAAATTGATAAATTGCAAATTGTGTCGCATCGTTGGATGCAAATCATTGTCGCAAAGTGGTGAAATATGTTGTTGTAGCAAGATGTTGACCACCGAGCCGGTCGGAGAGCAGTTTCTGTTTAAAGCCTTGATGGGAGGGTGTTGTGGATTGGTGGCGCGAGAAACCAGTTCCCCTCGTGTGTCGGTCAGTGAGAAGAATAACGCATCTCGCGGCATACTTGTCCGCTGACGCAACGCATGTGTTCGGGGTAGTGTTTGTTGTTTGTAGTTTAATCTTGCCCAGAGTCAAACCATCGATGGATCATCGCTTTTCTCAGTAGCGATGCGATGTCTCAGTGTGTATGTCCGAAAAGTGCATTCTGAGGAGATGGGTTGATGTAATGATTATTCTTAGTGACTCGGAAATGATACAATCCATAATATTTTCGGGTAGTTTCGTGTGTAGATGAAGCTGTGTGGATTTTTTTTCCTCCAAAACTACTTGTCAGTTGAAGATAGTGCATGTCTCAGAGCAGCGCTACCGCTCACTGCTCATACGGCCAGGTGTTTAAGTGATCCAGTATTGTGTAAAGGTCTTATTTAAGGCGCCATTTGTTTGCTTCCTACGTACACGCTGTTTTGTTGGCAGATCTCTGACTGTGGGCAGTATAGTAAATAAAAAAACACCGCCTACTCAAATGCACCTACTAGACAGAGCGTGGGCCAAGGTGATGTGTTGATCACATGCACGTAGTATGGAGATTTGAATTTATAACGATTTTGTGTGCGTATTGATGCAATGTGTCAAACGATTTTATCGAGATATTCGTTCATTGTGACAAACGCTCGTGCACATCTGTAAGCAATTTAACGTGAATGTGACGTGCAAAACACATCGATGGATCGACGATAAACACAATCAGAATGGTGGCTGATTTTGCGATTTGTTTGTGACTAACACAGGATGACTCAATTGAAAAAAAATAGTATCGGCATTACATTTCCTACACCGTCAAAACGGCGTCGACGACAGGCCCGATGAGCTCAGTCCGTTCTGCTAGATATGGCTAAGGCTGATAAAAAGAGGTTGAAACAGTTCATTCATGTCGATGATGGAGTGTACCAGTGGTGGTCGTTGTTATCGCGTTGTTACTATAACCATCGGTGGGGAAGCATGTGAAGGTTACCTCTCTTGTGTAAACAGATCGGTTGCAATCGGTCACGCAGTCTCTGTGAGATGGTGAGAAAGAGGAAGAGGGAGAGAAAACACAACAAGCAGAATAAATAAACACAACATACTGCAGCGATGTTTTCGTACGCTATCTCCTATGTCAACTACTTATGCTAGAGGGTGTAGCAAAAGTTGTTGCCTCATGTAAAATGTTATTTAGAAAATGCACATTGTTTCTTATTGTATGCCATTTTAAATTGTGGCAGTAAGCATTTCGAACACATTACATGCGATAAATGATATTTATCCAGTACTTGAAATAGTCTTTGTAATCTTCGGACTGAGCAATTCGTTTCTGTGTCAAGACTAGACTGATCAATTGAAAACGTCAATACGTTTACCACGAGAGGGAACATTTCACACTCTTCACACGCACTTGAAGTTTATCGGTCATGAACAACTCGATGGAACGAACAACATGTGAAGGAACCGATAAAAGGAACAAACACGATAGTGAAGCTATCCGTCTTGAGATGATAGGGTTTTTTTTATGATGTATGTGGAGCTGTTTGTGGAATTACCGGTAATTTATCTACATGCCAGTGATAGCAATTTATCAACACGAAACGTGAACGGTACTAAGTTGCATTTATCGTTTGAGATTAGCAATGCGGAGTACTGTTTGTTTATTTAGTTCGAGTGCAACTGTGACTTAGAATGGAAAAAAATCTAACAAGTGTTTCAAATTGATTAAGCAAAGCTTTACTCGAATCGATTGCGCACCGTGGAATATCCTTGAACGTGTCCTTTAGGCTCAGTGAAAGAGGGTGTTTGTGTTTAATGTTCGTCGTATAAATTTATCGTCCCCGTGACCGTCCAGTACGGGGTCGACCTTGCTGAAGTAGCGCTTAGGAAAGCAGCCCCCTGGCAATGAACGACCGACGCCCTGCTTCTTCGTCGTCAACTCCATTGGAATGGGAGAAAGAATTCTCGCGCGTGGTCGATGGGTAGTGTTCCGATATTTACGATTCAGTATACTTGGTGCTTGTCACTGTTACCCTTGTCCTTTTTAAGCATTTTTATGGACTGTTGTTGACCAGTAGCTGTGGCGTGTGGCGAATATTTGCGTACGCGTGAGCTTCCTTGGGGGGGGAATAGTGCTTTGCATGTTCAAGTTTATTTGTCGGCTCATTGATGAAACCTTTCCGTGGGAAAGGTTAAGGTTTTTCGGCTTTCGATAAACTGTCGGGCCTCTGTATTGCTACTGTGGAGCAATTTGATACGTTTGAAATTGTTTTTCTATAGAAAATGTACGGATATTTCTTTGTTAGAAGAAATGCATTTTTCGCATCAATCATTTCTGCACGTGTACTACAATTTTTGTTATTCACTTACCTCACCTTGCAGATACCTCCGGGGAGCTAAACTTTCTCACACCCATTTCGGGCAAGGACATAACGCGCGAATTTACGGCCGGTATCAAGGAGCGCTGCATGCTGCCGGTGATCAACTGCCAAGCGGTTACGAGTGTATTGGATCCAGCGACCGGTCACATTAGCACCGTGCTCACGACGACCGCTTCGCCCAACGCTCAGCAGCAACAGCAACAGCAGCCTTTACTTGGCGGTGGTGGTGACTGTTCACCGACGACGGCGGTCACAAACAAGAAACCGAGCTACCTAAATCTGGCCTGCTGCGTCAATGGCTACTCGAACCTGACGACGTACGATTCGAAACTCCGCCAGGACATTAACAAGTCGCGCGAAGTTTCACCCAGCCGTCCGATCATTGCAACGCTGCACTACAACCGAACGGATTCGGCCGGCGGTGGACATCTGCTGACGGCACCGACCCTGAGCTACGTTAGCATGAACAACACCATCAACAACAACAACTACAACGCCAGTAGTACAACGGCAACGATCGGAGGAACACGAGGAATGCTCAAGATGAACGGAGCGGGTGGCCGGATGCGCGGTATGAACGTTTCGATTATTTCACCTCCCACCGGTGGTGGCGGTGTTGCGGATATGACGGATAATGGTCTGTTCAACGGGAATGGCAGCTTCGCGGGTGGAATGCGCACGAAGGTGATATCTTCGCAGTCCCAGATTAGCAGCCACATGCGGGGAGACGACGCGCAGCTGATGACACCGAAAAAGAGCTTCATCCAGCAGCGTGTTGAGAAGCTGTACGGTGCGAGCGATGTGGTGGTGCTGAACAAACAGAACTACAGTAGCAGCGAGCGAAAGTACCTTAACAACATTGCGAACGACAATGGCGGCTCGGTTGGGGGCGGCACCCCGGTCAAGCTGGTGCAGCACCACGGCGGTAGTGTGACCACTGGCCCGATCGGGAACGGAACTGCCAGAAATGGCGTCGCGAACGGTGGTGGCATTCTGTACGCGGCGAACGGTGGTGGCGCAACGAACGGATCGTCGTTTGTGCATGTGGATGAAAACAACCGACAGATTAACGGTGGAGGTGGTGGTGGTGAACGGAGTCAAGAAGGTGGTGGCGAGGAAGCAGATGTCGATTCGCTGCCAGTGCTGCGGCATCTGCGCCCCGAGTTCCGGGCACAGTTGCAGATTTTCTCACCGAAAAAGATGCCCAAACAGTCACCGACAAATCGTGCGGGGGCGACGGCGGCGGCGGCCGCAACGGGAGTCCCGGCCAGTAATGGAAATGCGACGCACGCAAATGGCAACACTCACACCAACGGTAACACCGATCATTTTGACGATCTCCGAATAAATGGTAGCGAAACGAATCGATCGATGATTTCGACGATGAAAAGTACGCGAAGTTCCTCACATGCCACCAGCACTGCTACCACAACCTTCAGCACCAATAGTGCGATATCCGCGTTTTCGTCTACTAGCAACAATGGACACCATGCATCGCAGCATGAGGCTTTGATCAAATCAAGCAGTCATCACCATAGTAACGCCACTAGTACACGTAGCGTCGAGACGACGTATCAAACCATCGAAACTGTGCAGCACCAGGAAGAGCGCCAAGTAGAAGCAGAATCTCACAGCGTATCGTCGTCGACAGCGGCGGACGCAGCAATGGTGACGACGGTGGAAGAAAAGATGCGCACGCTGGTAGTGGTGTCGCCGCCGTCTAATGCGGGTGGTGACAGTGTTGGTCGAATGTCGACTGCCGACGGCGGCAGCCGTACTTCCATTGCCACCGTCGCTCCCATTGTTGCCGTACCTGACGGTGAGCAGAACCCGGTGACAGTCGCATCGACGAGCGTGATCGAAAACGGTGTTCGTAAGGGCAGCAGCGGTAGCAGTAAGAGCAGCAGCAGCAGCAGTAGTAGTAGTACCGGTCACGAGCAAATATCGACGTTAAGTGCTGCAGCGCACGTTGCTGAGAGAAGTGCATCGGAGTGTGGTGGTGAAATTGTGACTTGTGATAATATTCCGTCGGCGGAAACAACAGCCCAATCCGCGGACAATATGCGAACAGCCACGAACGGTGATACGGCTGTCGTCGTCGATGGTAACGCATCCGTCCATAGCTTTGCGCAACAACGGCAGAATGTGGACGAAATTGATCGTGCCGTGCCGGCAACTTCAGCATCTCTAATCGAAGCAACAACAAACGGTAGTACCATCAGCGCCAACAACAACAACGCCGTCGTTCTCGACGGAAACTATTTCCTGCAGATTCTGAAAACCGAACAGAACCGTCTCAGAACAATGGCCGACGAGGTGGAGAAAGAAATCAATCAGATTAAGGTACGGCAACATCAGAGTTGTATGTGGAAAAGAAGCGTATGTGTGATTGTATTGGGATGTGCGTACGGGTATTTGAAATATGTCACACACGTCTTCCGTATAGTCTTACCCCCCCAACATCATCATACCTTCTCCTCTGTTCCGTGGGTACTCTTTATTTTTATTTTCTTCCGCCGTCCCAAGCGCACATCCCGATCGTCACTCGTGTCCGGTGCGACCGTGCGGATTCTCGTTCTATTCCTACGTTCGTGAAGGGCTAATAGCTTTTGGTTTTAATTTTAGGCCGATGGCGTTGAACTGGGTGAGGACGTAAACGGATACATTCTCGCTGCGGTGGGCAAAGCTCGTCTGCTGTGCTCGCAGAAAATGAAGCAGTTTGAAGGTTAGTATTGTGATAAGTGCCTACCGCTAGTCACGAGACTAAAGGTTTCTGGCTTAATACAGATAAAAATGTACTCCGATTATCGTGCGATAAGGAAAAGAGATTTTATAAAGGCGCCATGACGTACGTAATATATTTTCGCTGGAGCTTATCACATAGCAAAGGTGTAAACTCATCACATCATCTCGTTCTACCACCGAGTATTCCCGTGTGGACAAGCCTAAACTGCAGGGATAAAATACCCTAGGAACATAAATGTCTGTCAGTGATCCTGGCCACTGGCAATACGGATGAAATGAAGCCGTCATACTAATGAAATTTAAAAGACGGAAGGACGGAAGGCCAATTGTTGTGGTTTATTGGATAAGTTTGTAATCTACGAAAGAGAGTGGTGATATATGGTTAAACACTGTTTAATCACAAACGTGTTGTATTACAAATATCAATTATCGCTACAAAAATCAATTCTAGGTCTATTAATTAACCTTCACTTGGACCGATTTCCGTATTAATTTTGTTTAAATTATACACAACAAAAAATTTACTTTTTAGAATGATAAAAATAAATCAAAACATATACCAACCACGAGAAGCTCGTTGTTTGCAGTGCGATTGTAAGAGGAAGTCAAAACAAAACATTCCATTGCTTCCGTAAATAGAGGCGGTAATGAAAGGCGGCAGTTGGTCACGATCAAAACGCACACACCACTCACGACCGCGCTGCGGTTGACGGACCGGACTTGAATCTAAAAGCCGCTTCTTTCGTTTGTTTTTCATGCTTTGCGGTTGACCACCATTTTTGTGTGATAGCTTTTTGGCTTTTCGCATTACCTAGTGAGTCGGGTGGATGAGCGTTTTTATTTCATTCCCGTTTAGCATACTTCAATCAGCTTTCAAGGAAATTTAATAATCAATAAACGGCACATCCAGAAACATTTCCACAACAACAAGTTGTCACATTGATAAAAAAACCTATTGTCTCTTCTAGATTTGTGCTACACCAACCTGAACCAATCGCCTGACGAGAAATTCCAAACGACCGGAGAAGATCTGCGAGGATTCTGGGACATGGTGATGCTGCAGGTAAACAACGTTGATGCCAGCTTTGCCGAGATTGATTCGTTCCGAAAAAATGATTGGCGGGTAAGTTTGGTTCTTGGTTTTCCCGTTCCGATCGAACATCGCCACAAATTAAACTCGTTTGTCGTCTTGCCGTTGCAGAAACCAATCCCAAAGAGTCCACAACCGGCGCGCAACGGATCGGCGACGGCAACCCGCACGAAGCTTGTCAAGCGTCCGTACAAAACGCAAACGGGTGGTTCCACCGTGACCGACGGCAGCAATGGTGGTGTTGAAGCGAAAAAGGCGTCCGCTGCGCTGGCGGCAGCAAAACGCGAAGCACAGCGTAAACAACTGATGGAAATGAAGCGTAAGCAGAAGCTAGCCGCGGCGGCCGCCAGCCAACAGCAGCAGACAGCAGTGGAAATATTTGCTCCCTCAAATGCTGCCGATGGCTCAATGACAAATGGTGAGGACAAGACGAGCTACACCCCTTCGGCGGTGGGAGTAAGCACCACGTCGGCTGCATTGGTAGATACGAGTTGATCTCGTTCCTCGTTAGCGTCACTGTAAACACCGTTTTTCCCACTCCACCATAACCGACGGGGGGCACCCTCCGCGCAGTGTCCAGATGCAGAAGTTCAAGCGTAGACATGGGGGTAGAGGAAAATCAAATTCGACTCTTTGCCTATTGTGGCCTCAATTTGGTTTTTGTAAATTAGTACATCTCATCCCTCACAACACCAGGACTGACACTTTAGTTTGGGCGGTTTATCGTTAAGTTTTTACCAATATCCTGGAATGGAATGGAGCGGTTGATGAAAACATGCATGAAAATTACATCATTCATTGTCGTTGCGAGCGCACGGGCTGGTTCTCGGAAGACTTGATCGTTACATTTAATCTGTCAACCCGCGTTTTGAGCATTTTCATTTCTCCAGCAGAAAAGGAAGCGATTTCGTATCCTGCAGAAAAAGCATCATCAGCAGCAACAGCAACAACAACAGTAACAGAGAAGACAGGACTATGAAAAACGTACACAAATTGTGATTGTTTTATACCGTTTTATGGTCGAATATTATAATTATACTATTATCCTCTTTTTTATTGTTAGTATATCTCTTTTACATGAAACGAGACGAGTTTTAAGACGATGTTACAAATGAACTCACCGCCCTCTCAAGCACAGACAGACAAAGCACGCCCGGCTTTTAGAGATTAGAGAGGTCGTTTGAAGACCATTGCAAGAGTAATATGACAAAGATTGGGTTTGATGTGTAGCTTGTTTCAGCTCAATGGATGGTTAGGTCGAAGATAATCAATTCAAACACTTTGGAGAGGCAGAAGGAGAGTAATTAATAGTCTAAAAGAGACACCCTTAAAGACAAGCTCAACTATACAGCCGCTCGTAGATAAGAAGACCGTACATATTATCTTTGCTCTCGCACTGACCTATCTCTTACTGTCGGATGCACGTGTTAACTATTATCTTTTGATTGCGTCCCTCGAACTATTAACAATACAACACCCAAGCAACATTATCCAACTAATTGTATTGTAAAGAAAACTGAAAGCAAAAAAACCGTCTCGTGGACGAGAAGAATCTCTATTTATTAACAAATTAGTACTACTGTTTTTATCACTGCTGCTAATTATTACTATCGCAATTACTGCTACTATGATTGCTATTTACTTAAAGCATTTGAGTCCAATAGTTTCTTGTTACAAATAGTGGAAGACGAACAAAAGTTGCTTTAACGTTTGCACCACGTGACGAAACTATCGAGTAACGGAATCATTGAACAATGCTTTTAAGTAACGGTTTACACGGACTAGCCTTTCAGTTATAACGCTGAGCTATCATCTATTTTTCTTCGAGCTTAAAATGCCTTTCGTTTGTAAATACAGGTACACTGCTAGAGATTGCTTGATCTGATTAGTGAAAAGTCATTTCTTCATTGCACGCTATTGTTGCTATCGGTACAATCAGTTGTCTATTCAAGTCACCCTAATATTCCTCGCTGCTTGTACATTTGAATGTTTGTGAACGAAATTTTTACGTGTTTTTCATATATATATATGCACCTGACCATTGTTGGTGATGATAGTACGTAACGTGAAACAAGATACATTTTTGGCGTTGGGCCCATAAGAAAAAGACGAAAAACAACAACAACAAAACGGAAAAGCCACGTACCCGAACTCATGCAGAGAAGAGGTTATTGCTATAGCGAAAATTTATCCACTGAGCGAGTGCCTTATCGATAGTCGTCTCCCGATGGAAAGCCAGAAGATATGAGGTGCGGGCGGCGTATGAGTACAAACAAAAAATAAAGTATACTTTTCGTTCGATATTCGTTTGGAATTTGGTTTTGTTTTGCATTGGTGGTTGCCTTGATGCATTTGAATATAATTCATTCGTTTCATTTCAAGATGGCCTTTGGTACGAAAGATCATTTCATGCTTCTGTTTTAGAGGAGACGTGGATTTTAGTTCTCGTTTGAAAGACGACAGATCTGATCACGCTCCATGCAGCGTTCTTAGTTACGTAGAAGTTATTTGCATAACAAATGCAACGGTGCACCAGCAAGCTTTCAAACAGCAGAACCAGGATGTAAAAATTAAAGTCATTAAATTATATAAAATGCAACGCGCTTCGTACGGACATGTATTGTTTTTGCGTAAAAGAAAGCATTTCTATAGAAATTGTTGTTAACGAACAACGAACGCGAAACATCAAACATCGTAGGAAAAATCTTCTATCGGACGAGAGAAAGCGATGTATGGCGCTTTATTACGTTTATTTTTGGATTCGAGCAATTTTGTGCACATTTTACAGCATTTTTCTGACAAAAACATAGTAGGGTGTGCAAAGTGTGCGTTGCGAAACCGTATTAATGAAAAATATTACTGCTTACGTAAGCATACATCTATCGTAGGGTAAATTGAAATATACATACAAATGCCAACACGATATTCTGCTGCACAACAATGTGCGCGTACGGCGGGGTCGGGCGTTAAAACATAAACAATACCACCAATATTAAACACGAACTACAAACCAATAAATACACACAACACACAGCTATTAAGAACACTATCATTTTACTAACGCAGAAAATGGCAAATTTCCCTGGGGCGTGAGGGCAGGGCAATCCTATTTGCCGTTGCAGTTTTCGTCTAGCGTTGTGCTTTACCCGGAAGGTGCGGTGCTCAAGATTGAACGCTATGAAGGAGAAAAAAGTGGAAAAGGCGACGCGTAAATCTATTTAAATCAATACATATAAACGGTTCCTTCTTGCTTATGTGTAGATGTGTCAGCAACTGGCGGCGATGTCCTCGCCGTCGAAAACGTATTGTGGTGGAATAAATCGTTCGACAAAATATAAACAACTGAATGCTTATGGAGTCCGGTTGGTTGGATTTTATAGTTCTTTTGTTTAACATAATCAGCAATGCTTAAATCAAAGTCAAGTCTTAGCGTAATGTTTCTTTGTAAAACTAACACAGCGGTGCTTGCAAAATGTGTAGAAAGGATGAAGATCTCTCGTTACACGGACGGCTGGCTGCGAAATCACAATCTGAGGTTAGGACGGAGGCTGATACTCCTCAAAAGTGCATCTTCTCGATCTGCACCGTACTGTGCTTGATGTGGAAATCGTTCCTTGCAACGTGGTTCGCTGCGGCCAGAATATCCGACGCATTCGCTAGTGGATCTGTAAGAATAGTGAGGAAGAGTTTTAGTTTCGTTCACTCTGCCGAGTTCAGCGTCGCGTCTATCGTACCGATCATAAGATGCACGGTCATCACGTTCCACCCGGTCGATACGCTCCACACTCGCAGATCGTGTACTGTTTTGACACCCTCGATGTAGGCCAGCTCAGAGGATAATCGCTCCAGCGTGATGTCGACCGGGACGGCATCGACCAGAATGCGCATGGAGTCGCGGAAGATCCTCACCGTCGTCACCAGAACGATCAGCGAGAACACAAACGTGCAGATGGGATCGAACATCTTCAAATGCGGCTGTTCACGTTGTGATGAATTGGAAAGGAAAAGATTACACATTAAAAAAGCCTTTTCAATAAGGTTGAGTTTGTATACCTACCGCAAACTTGATGACGATCGCTGCTACCAACACACCGATGCTCTGTATGAAGTCACCGATGACGTGAATAATGGCCGCACGGACATTCAGATTACTACTGTTATCCTGGGCCGTATCCGGAGTGCACGGCTGGTGGTGGTGATTAGAGGACGATGAGTGATCCGTTTGAGCATCGCTGTGTCCCTCGTCGTCACTGTGGCCCCGAGTCGAAGGTTCCGCTTCGGTGCTGATCCGAGAGTACGTCAACTTGCTGGAGCTGATCAGGTCCGGTGAATTGAGGCCCGCATCAATGCTCATCCTGTGGCGTAGACTTTCTTTGTGCAGTTTCAGCCGGGCATTGTTCAGGATCGTGTCCAGATTCGGACGCTGAGCGTGATCACCACTGGTCAGGGCGAACGAGTTGTGTCGACTGTTTTGATACGACGAAAGTGGACTAGCTGTTTGCGGGCTCGGTGGATAGTTAGGTATGATGAGCTGTTCCAGCTTGTCACACTTTTTCTCATCGCAAGACTGCGCCCGTAGCATTATTCGCCTCGGAATGGGCGAGCAGGAGCGCGTGAGTGAAAGTCGTGACGCCAGCAGTTGCGGTGTTTTCGACCGAGAACGAGGAGTGTGGCTGTGGCCGTGGGAATGACCGTGCGAATGGCTGTGACCATGACCGTGGCTATGCCCGTGGCTGTGAGGTACGACGCTACAGGAACCGTGCAGAATGAATGCCGTACTGGAGGACAAAAATTATGTTTTTAAAATGAAAAATGTGTAAATTGATTTGGGATCTTTCTGTCTTACGCTACTTACATTACATTCATAACGACACCGAGAATCGCCACGATGATCATCGTATCAGCATCGATCTCGTAGTCACCTTCGATCAACCTGTTGGCGGACATCACCACCAGTACGGCCGTCAGAGCCCAGATGCCAAAGATGGACAGGAGCGCACCGAGCACCTCGACCCTACGATATCCGAAAGTCATCCGTGCGTCTGCTTGCCGATTCGATATCCAAATCGAAATGATCGCTATCACGAAGCTAATACAGTCGGAGAGTAGATGGGCTGCGTCGGTCATGATGGCGAGGCTACCGGACAGGTATCCACCGACGAACTCGGCCGCCTATGAATTATTTGTTGAAATCAGTTGTATTAGTTGCGCCCTTGCCACTCGCAGACCACGTGGATCATTCCCTACCATAAACGCCACCGTGAACAGTGTGGCCCACATAAGCTTTCGTTTCTCCGCCTTCCCATAGGATTCGTTCGAGGACTTAGAGGCGGGTGAGAACAGACAGTCAGGATTCGATAGCTGCTGAAAGAAAGTGTGAGAAAAAAACGTATTAAAATAGAACCTTTCACTTTTCATGCCTCTCTTTCCAATGACGTGTCGAATGGAAAAGATTTTCTCCAAGGCACGTGAAATTGCAGGCGATTCTGAAACTCCGCGTGAGTTGCTCCCGGACTGACATACCACATCCGCTACAGGTGCTACGCTAATTTATCGAGTAATGACACCGTTTAGCCAGTGTTTGCTGATTGTTGATTCGGATAAATAAAATAAATTTGCAATACAATCACCAATGTACCATCCGGACGCAAAAAGGGATAGGTGGTGTCAATTAGCACTAGATTATCGATTGAGACACAAACACCCCATCGTTCACCTGAATGCTGCGAGGATTCAGTGCAATTTTGCTGACAACCAAAGTTTGTACAACTTCCGGAAGCGAGCGGATATATCGTGGATCTCATCACACACAAACTAAAGATTGCGACTGTAATTTGTAGGTTACGGTCAAGTTTAATTGTTGACACCGTCCGGTGTCACTTTGTCTCAGCCCACTTTCAATAGCTCGCAGAGGCATTTACACGCTTCGGAGTGTGAAAGAGTATTTCAAGGCATGTAAATTAACCTCCACGGCCGCGATGTTTTGGATCGATTGATTTTCTTCGTTTGACCAACGTCACAGCCCCGGGGCGATGGAGAAAGAGTCCTGCAAGTGTGACCTGTTACCAACGCGGTTCTTTACGATGGTTCTTTTTTGCCGTCCGGCAGTGACCGAACTGTAATTGGTGATAATTTTGGCACTTTTTCTGCACCACCGAGCTGGTGCGTGTGTGTGGCGGGTCGTGAACGCGCGAGAAGCTGTGTTTGCAGTGTTTGGATATATTTATGCAATTTCCAATCAAGGGAGTGTTTGTAACGAGCTACAAATAGAAGATAGATTTGTTTACCATGGTGAGCCATGATGAAAGGGGATCCACGGGAAAGTACAACGTTTTATGGCTGATTAGCGGCTGGTGTGCGAATGGAATTATCAAATTCAATTATTAAATGTCTTTTTTATATTTACATTCGGTAGGTATTTCCTTTAAACTCCTCAAATAAAAATTGTCTCAGAGTAAATGCGCTACGAATCACGATGATAGATTCCCAGATGGCGCCACGGTTATAGGTGATTGTTGTGGTTTTCGTGAAAGCCTTCTGCGGAGTGACAGTTATTCCTGAAGATGATGTTGTGTTGTATATTATCAGAAAGTGTTTTTATAAGTAATTAATTATTGAATCATCGCGAATCGATAATTTCGCTGCTTTTTAGCGCAATCCATATTAACTTGGTTGGGGATAAGTTCGGTAAGCTATGTAGTTCATGAATAACTCAACCACAAAACCATCACTTAAACGTTAACAATATTCCCTTATCATAATTTTTCTCTTCCGGCCAGGCTAGTAGTCCATTGCGGTTTGGTGTCACTGAACGGGCATTTTATTTGTTTGCTTACACCACAACCATGCGCTAGAAATGGTTAGTATTCAAGACACAGCAAGTAGAATCGTTCCGCCTGGCCACGTAAGTAATCCACGTTAGTGCCCAGTTCCAAACTCAACAACGTCTAATAATCAACCTGCTGTACCTTTCGCGCGGCGGAACGCTGGAGGAGAATTATTCCGCTGGAACGCTTAGGTGGTAACACTTGAAAATTAAACCCTTCAAAGCAATGACTATTTCGTGGCTGAGCTGGGTCGGTAATTCCGCACTCCACACTCGGGCCGGTGCGCTGTCACGAATTCCTACACGCCTGCCAAAACCCACACTACGCGAGAGGGGCACCTAATTGACGGTTCATAACAGTGACAACGGTCGGAGGTGGTTCATTGTCGTAAACGCAGTTCGATACGGTCTCGGGTTTACCTCACAGCAAATCAGCCAAGATACGTAAACAAATACACGAAAGAGTTTCATTGTTATTAAACCCCATCAGCTTCGTCTATCACCTGTGGCGCTTATCACTTCGCGACCCAAGACGATGTAAAAGACCCGAATGGGCTACAATGATGGCACGTAATGATCGTCCACGGGTACTTTAGGACGCGGTGGGTCCGATATGGCGCACCACCATCGATTAGATAGTAGCGGAGAGAACTGGATGGGCGTGAGACGCTGAGGTGATCGTGATAGATTAGCAGCTGCTACATGCTGCTCTTGCGCTTACATTGGTGATGCTCTGTAGCAGGTGCTGGCGACTGGTGCAATGCTGCAGCTCGAGATCCGTCACGTCGTGATCATCATCCTCCGGTTCCGAATGTATGCTCACTTCGATGTAGTTGGTCATGATTTTTGTGTTTGTTTTGCTTTGCTTTACACTGGAGAGCGAGCGATTTTTCGCCAACTATATCACTCCGAACTACAAAACCCCGGAACAATTGAACACAAAACGACCTTCACGAACAACACTTGCACAAGACGGCCAACCAGCCGGCACGCAGCAATCGCGTGAGATCTATCACACGTGCTAATTTTCTACCAGCTTCCGTCCAAGTTGAAAAACCTTGCCACGCTCGGGCTGGTTTCGGGTACTCTAACTGGCAGTTGTATCGGAAATCTTCACGTGCATGGCGCTCGTAACTTCTCTGTGATCTACACTCAACTGGTAGCGAAACAACACTAAGGGGTACGTTGGGTTCTGATATAATTTTTATATATTCGACACCCGTATGTGTGTAGAGTGGGTGTTCGAGGCAAAACAGCGCTAAACAGTCGACGTCACCGATGGGTTGTACGCTGGTCGTGTTTCGCGGTGCGTATTGTGGTTTGTGTCCGATACGCGCCCTGGCCGTCAGTCACATGGACGGGCGTGGGGCGGTGCAAAGAACGTGATAACAGCTTGTTCCAACATAAGTGTGCGATTCAGCGTGCCGCCGATGGGTGGTTAGTCGCGCTTACAGGCTCGCTACCATTCGCCAGCACCAGCAGCCCCGTTTATCGAGATCCGGAACGAAGACCGGAACGATACCCGGGGTGACCAGTGTGTGTCTGTGGAGGATATTCGTCGTGTGGTGTGGATGCGGTGATTACTTTTTGGCGGTCTGGTTCAAACTTCTGTGCACGCTTTTTGAACAATTTGATAAGTCAATATCGGGATGCATGCTCGATTAATTAGGTTTCACTGATAGTGTATGTATGCAGTCATGTGTAAGGAGGCCTGGACTCAAAATTGTTTACTAATATCATCTCGCCAGCAAAACCGTGATGCAGTATTCGTCGGATGGATTCTGGAATTCGCTGTTTGCACAAACATGACAGAATTTTACTTTTTTTCAGTTTGCTTGTAAAACATATTTACATAAATCTGGTCCAAATATTTGCATATTTGCGACATATTCTCTTTGCGATCAAAGAACAAAACAAAACACATACTATTTTGCCTATAATTCGCAGTTATGATGCCATTTTAAAGCTTAGGATAATAGTAAAGTTTGTTGGACTGAATTCTACACCTCCTACATCTCATTCTTACTCTGTAAGTGTATCGTGGTATTTCACCAGTTTATCATATTCAGTTCTATTTATTTTAATTAACTGGTGCTTAAGATTTTTATTTGGTAGCAGCGTTTTATTTGTTCGTTTATGGTTTGTTAACGATGTGGTTTTAACCATGCTATTTACCCAGTGTGAAACCAAAAGCGATCCGCAGGTATGCAATCCGCAGTGCGTGCTCCATCACAGTGGTTTTAATGCTTTCGTGGTGGACATGATTTTTCAATTTTAAACATGCAGGGATTAGCAACTCGTATGAACTTTGCATGAATTGTAAATTATAATTTTTAACATTCAAGCATGGCTACTTGGTTTTCTAGTCGATCGCAAAATTTATAGAATCATAGTAACTGCTTTAGATTGAAATTTCATTAAAACTGATTTAAATATTTTGCTAAAAATAGCTTATCAGTTTATTATCAGTTTTTTTTGCAATTTTTTTGGTTAACTTATACATATAATCTGGCTATAGATATCGCTCAATTTTCAAACTCCTACGTTCCTAATTGTTGACAACTAGCAATCAGTACAAAAAAATAAATTTGCATCGGTTTACAGTTTAACCAACATTAAAATGATGTTTGAATGATGAATTAATGATGTGAAATGATGCAAAAATTTGTACTACGCCTGTTGAAACGAATCCTTTTTTACATTTACAAGCTGAGGGTGCTGGTAGAAGGTTTCGCATCTCCCAAGATAAAACATCATCTCAATTAAGACGTTCCTTGTTCCTGTTTCCGATGAAGCAAATTACTCTCGTCTCGGCAAGGATCTCCTTCCGATCATTATAAGCGTCTACCACAGATTGTACCTCGTGTCTCTTCTTACGCTAAAGGCATTGATTTCCTTTTCCTTTCATCACAAGCCGATTGTTCTGAAGCCAATCCCAAGACTTCGTGAACCTTTGAACACTGGCACGATGCCGATAGCTGGTTGTATCGAAATACTTTAATGAAGATTTTCCCTCCACGCCAGTGCTGGTTCGGGTTTTGCATGAGTAATTGGGCCGTAATAATTGTTTCGGGGCGTGGAACCATCAACATCGCGCTGCATTCAATGCCAGTGGTCAATGCAAATTGGCACGTCGTAAATGACGGCTCATCGCAAATCGGTTATTGGTTGTTCATTATGGCCTAAGGGTGGGATCGTGCTGCACAAATCAACCGGGATTTAATCTGATTAAATGTTACAGAAGCAGCCCTGGATGCACACATCGAGATAATTATTTTAGTATGCAATCTGTCGCTTTTTCGGAAATTCAGGAATAAAAAAGTTGGAAAACATTTGTTCGGGTAAAAGGGAAATTGCCATTAGCCCTTTTCAGCACAATTTCACAATAAACTGTCGTAATCTGGAGCAAACGGAAGCCATAATTGTGCCGAGAAAAGAAATCAACATCGTTTAATAAATACTACACAGCACGAGATCGTTAGCCTGGACCCACCGCAGTTTGACATTCGCTCTCGATGTGTACCAACAACGCTAACAGTGCGAAGTGTTAAGTGGTCAGCATGATGTGCCCACTAGTAAACTGGTTTCCCGCGGCTAGCGATGAGAGAAAATTATACTGTTCTAGCTGGTGCAGTGATACGGATCGTAAAACGATAGATGCATTGCATGTTCGTTTATTTAAGGCAATGATTTGCACTTCGCGATGACAATTATACCGATCTTGATCAAACTATTTGCGCCAATAGTAACGTAAGCTTAAGTGCAATGCAATCTTTTTCACGTTAATGTTCTCATTTATCTAAGAAAAATGTTTCACTTCAACGATAAAATTGTTATCTAAAATTTAAAAAGTATTTATTATTATTATTAAAATGGTTTTGAATTTGGAGAGCATTAAAATTGTTAAAATCTGTTAAATTCTTTTAATTTAAACAATGCTGTCTCTCCTCTCTCCTTAAAGTTTGTTCGCATCTTGATATCTAGTTTTTGATTGGATGCTCTACCTCCGATAAAGCCACTATGATTCAACTAACCATCAATGTGGTCAAGGCTATGAAATACCTCGTCTGAAAGTGTTGGGGCTGCTCGCATGTGAAGCAGAGTATCAATTCAAGTCGACGTTCTTGGGGGTGGTTAAGGAGTGAAAATGAACCACCTTGCTGTTTGTTGAACCATACGATACGGTGGCGAAGGTCGAAAGGATACGATGACTAAGGCAGGTGAGAAGTTTTGCTCTGAAGTCCTGATGTCAGTTGATCGTAAGTGCTAACGAATAGTTTTGGGTATTGTTTGTAGTAAGCTAGCGAATTTTCTATTTTGACGATAGAAATATCTTGTTTTTTCGATAAATTGCTATGGATTATGCTTCAAAATTTAAAAATAATAAAAGTTATTATGGGGATATAGAAAATGTGTCGTATACTATACTTGAATCACTTAATTGTATTTTGTTCATGTATCACCTCTGTTGGAACGTATTTCTAACAAGCTTTTCCAAAGAGGGAACATAAATCGGTAACAGTGCGCCGTTTACTTTAGCACTCGCCATTGTTTCTAGAGCCTTCCATTAAGGCCAGGTGAAAGCGGACGGTTTACAAGCAAATACGAGCGTTGTAACAACTTTACTCGGGCAGCTAACCCCGGTTAAGCTTCTTTCTCACTAAAACGCATTCAAACACGCCCCAAGGGTCCATTCGGCGTCTAGCTGCCGCCCCGCAGATCGTACCTGAGCGACTCGATTGTCCGTGCGCCATTTATGTGCGCCACGTCCGTCCGGAACATGCTTCCGAAGCCCTTTTATAGCACGGTGAGCACGGTAGCTAATATTTCTTCGGTCGTCATCGGTCGTATTCGCAGCGACGGCGTACGGTGGAGAAGGCTCGCCGTGGTTCATATTTCAATTCCCTTTACACAAGCAGCGGAGTGATCCTCGCCCGAAATGATCATACCCGGCCGGCCGTCTAGTCGTGCATGATCGTAAAAACAAATCCACCAAACCATCCGAAGGCCACGAACGATGGTCGTACTGCTGGGGCTGCTGCTCGCTCAACAAGCCCGAACGGCAGGATTTTAATGCGTGGCCGTTAAAGACAAAACATTGCACATTGAACGTAAACGCAACGAGCTGCACCATTAAACGGCGGCGACTGTTCGACCGAATGCAGTTTCGTTGCCGGGGGCAAGCAGATGATGGCAGCGGCTGGTGGCTAGACGGGAGGGACCACGCGGTGACGCGGATTTAGGAGCATTAAATTGGCTCGCACTGTCCGTCGTAGCCACAACGCACAAACGCGCTACCGCCATGCTTGAGCGAATCGGATACATCCTTCGGACAGATGCACCGTTTTGCGCTGATGCTTCTGGGATGGCGTAAAACGGGTGCGTGGGTCGGCTGCTGCAACCGGGATGAAGATGAAGATGTCAACCGGCATTGTGTGTATCCAACACGGGGAAGGATTGACGGTCAAACACCGTGCAAACACCGATGTCAGCGCGTTATTAGAAATACGTGCTGAAAGGTGTCGTTGCGTTGCATCCAAAACAGGACGCGATGGAAAGTTGAGGGTGCACTGCGAGGAATGCACGCGAAATGTGTTTTGTGTGCGATGGAAAGGTAACAATCATCCCTAGTTGTTCTGTGCACATGAAGAAAATTTAAAACATATTCTAAATTTGTTATGTTTTAGTTTATTAATTTGTTATTAAAATATATTTAATTTTGTATTCTAAATTATTTTTGTGTGTCTGTTATTATCATTATTGAGGTTTGCTTGTTCATTCACTTATAAAATATAGCCAAAAAGAAGGATTTAAACAGTCAGACTAATGGCTTACAAAATAACAAAATAAGAATTTATTTATTAATTTATTTAAAAAGCTATGAAATGTATTATACATTATTGCTTATTTGTTACGCATTTTTGCTATCGCACTAGTTTGTTTCCATTCTGAAGGTTATAGTTACACTTGATGTAATTTAATTGAAACTGTTTTCAGTTCCAGTTATTTGAGTCAAATTTTCTTATTCAATAGAATAGAGTTAAAATGTTCTTAATTCAAAAATAGCTAAATGATGAAAAATGCTGTTACAAACAGATAAAAAATTAATTTTATTCAGAATATTGTAACGATTTGTTTCATTACATTACAAAGGGTTATATTAGGTTTCATATTTGCTATGAACAAGAACCAACAGTAAATTGTGTATTGCTAATTTTCTATTTTAAATATTCGCTCGCTTTGGTGAAGAAAGTTCAAATCTTACAATCAAATTTAATACTTCAACTATTTTAACATTTCTGTGGCTATCAATTTTAAAATTCCCTGTTGCGTGTGAGTTAGATGGTTTAGTTCTTTTTTTCAATTTGTCAGTTATTTAATGTGTGAAATGTAAGTACGACATGAAGTACGACATGAACAAAATAAATGCTGGAAGATGCTACACGTATATCTGCATTCAAAATAATTCACATTCAAATTCAAATTCAAATAATTCATTTTCGAACTAAACAAAATAGCTTGTTTTGAAAGCTTTTTGTAAAATTAAAACAACGGCATGGCACATGACATTACACTTTAACTTGTAAAATCATTTTTTAATATTAGTTTCAAACATTTATTTCCACAGTTTTTTGGCACATATTACTGCAATTGAAATTAAATAATGATTTGGAAGTGAATATTCTAAAATTTCAAGCGATGCAGCCATCTGTACAACTGCTGTTCTGTGATTCATAAAAATTACACGTATCATAAAACGTCAGGACATACTATTTTCCGTGCCGTTTGAAGCGATTTTCTGTATCCACTCCCAGAATAGCTGCTTGTGACCCACTCAACTCATCCATTGACAGAACCTTCTTCGTTCTTGGCGGAATACGATCGCCGTCATCACGGACAGCACGTGCGTGTTAGAATCCTCCATCTGACTGGTCTGATTGACGACTGATGGTGCTGGCGGTGGAGGTCTGACTGACGCTAAGTTGCCATCTCGCTAGTACCGGTGCACGTCGACAGCACGTCAGCCAGCTCACCTCACTCCCTACGATCGCACCAACCACCGCGCTCCATCCCCCAAAATGCACACGTAATGCACCCAGCCCGGCCGACATCCCGAAGGGTTTAAACATCGCACTCGATTTGACATTTCCATGGAATTTACCGGCGCGGAAAATGCACTAATGAGTAGTTGGCACCGTCCCAGCGGTCCGATTTTCCACTCCCCACCTTTGGCGTGAGGAAAACCTCGCCCTCCACGTTCTCTCCCCCGCCCCGTTGATCGCCGATCGGTCGACGAAACAAACTAAGCACCGAAACGTGAGATCGCCCGACCCGGCTCGGACTCACTTCCGGCTCGGTCGCACAAACGAGTCTATTATTCGTCGGTAGCAATGTGTAAAGTTTTAATAGTCTCCCTCTCCCCCTCTGGACGCCCCATTTAGCGGACTGCGGCGTGTCCTGCAGCAGCAGTAGCAGCAGCAACCGTAAAGGAAGATCGTCGCCATCGTCGTCATCGTCGGCTTGGTCTGGGCCTCGGTTGGTCATTTTTCATTTTAATGTTTCATTTTTCGGCGCACCGCGCGCGGGTACGGTGGATTTCATCGCAAAGATATTTAATTCGCAATTAAGGCGTCCGTGATCCATCCGGTCTGCGGGGCTAGCGGAGGAGGCCGAAACGAGCGAGACACTCGCAGCAAATCGAGCGAGGTGGCAAAGGCGATATAAATTGTCTAGTGTTTTGATATTTTGACAACTACACGCCCGGCTGAGGAAGACGAATTACTTCGCTTACCGGTCGCAAAAGGGACGATGCCCTTCGGACCGTTCGGAAGATCAGCGTCCATCGAACGTGCGCTGGATCTTCATTCGGCGGTTGGATGTGAAACGCAAAATGCTACTCTAATCCAATTCAACGCCAGAAACACGTGGAAGCAATGGAAACTTCTTGCAAGGCCTCCTGAGACGGGAAGACTTTCGGGTAGCAGAAGTTGCGAACGAACATGACTTTAATTGTATTATATATTTTATACGATTCGCGGCTCCAATTCGCCTTCCTCTCGGATCGATCCAGCAGCATCCCGAACCAGCGCGGGCCTGAAAACCGCGCGAGGAAGGATGTCGTTTTGGAATGAGGATCGTTTTTCATTTTTCTGTACGCGGGGCTATAAGGAGGATTTGAAAAAACAAAAGCACCACACCAATGGGGGGAAAGATTGCGTGCGAGGTTTTTGGAGCCATTCTGCTTCTGCTGCTCCTGCTGTCCTTCTTCACGTGCTTCGTGTGCCGATTTTCGTTCCTTGTGCCCCCCTCGCACCTCCCCTCTGGATCGAAGAGAAGTAAATGCTTTAATATTTATTACCGATCGTAAAACAGGTGGATAGTTTTTCAAACTGCCGACTTTTATGAGCGTTTGCTGCTGCGCATGGGATGCGAAGATGGCGCGCGCAGTCTTCGATGCTGGTTTTGGAGCCTCCTCGCAAAGGTCGCTCGCTCGCTCGCAACCGGTTGACATTTTTAAAGGCTCCAGCGCGAAGCTGCCTCGTAGGCAGCGGTTGTTTTTTTTTTGGGGGCTCTATTTGTTTTCTGGCGCTGGTTCTTTCGGGCGGATCTCGTGGCGGAAAGCAACTGTCGATCGGATGGATCGAATGATGGGTTCTACTGGTGGCCACGAGAGCACGAGGGAAGCACACGGGAGAAGGAGAGCGGGCTCCCTTTTGGAGGACGATTGATGGGAAAGTATTTTTTGTCTCTTGTTGTTGTGCCCGTGAGTTCGGTTTAAGCGATGAAATAAAACGGAAGAAAAATCACATAAAACAGGGTCGGCAACGATCGTCCGCCGCACCAGCCGGCCGGTGCGTGAGAAAACTCGGGAAAGTCGGGAACCGTTTTGCTAAAAATATTTCAATGTTGTATTTTTTTTTTCGTTGGTTGTTGTTGTATTACAATCGTTAGTCGATTTTTGCTGCACTTCGGAGACATCCAGCATCCTGTACGAATTAATCGGGTGTAATGTCTTGATCGCTCGTTCTGACCCGGTTTTGTGAGCGGAAGGAGCTCCGGCTTGATGACCATTTGGAACGTTTAACGTGTGTTTCTTTTTTCGCTCCGTTCCGTGGATGGTGCCGGTATGGAAATGAGTTCGGTGAGGCAGTCACGGAGCCGCGTCACCGGGTCCACGGTTATCAAAAGTGTTTTATTACGACGGCTTGTACAACAAGCGATTAAGGTAATTTAAAGGGTCGTAAATCACGTACCACATTACTAGCCGCTTGACCGATCTAGTAAGCCAGACTGTTTTTGCTAGATCGCTCCCGTGTGTCGCGAAGGTTGGCTTTATTTGCATTTCTGCTACTCTGTCGCAGCGCCCAATATGCCATGGTTTTTATACCGATGATTTATGCCGTGGATGGGATTTGGTGGGTAATTTTTGTTTTATAGTCTATCGCAAATTTTTACGATCGAGAAATCAGTTAGTCGTTTGTTGATGTCGTGTGAAAAGGGTTTTAAGGGTGGTCGGAATTATGCAGCTGAAACTCTCTGACTCATTAGTTGTATCGTTTAATACGAAAGGTGGACACGTTTTGTGCATTTCTCTTTAAATTATAAAAACAAGTTTATTACTGTCACGATAGAACATGCGTCGTTTAAACTATTTAAATTTGATGAAAATCATGAAGCCAGTTATTTGATATTTTACTAATGTTATTTGTTTTAATTAAATTTTACTATTTAGCAATAATTATATAGTAACACTTATTTAGTATTAATTTGAAAGTCGTTGTTTTATTCTCAATTGCAGATTGCACTTTACAGAATTGATTTTTCTGGTAAAATTCACTGTAGTATAAATATTAATTTATATTTGTAATTTAGTTACTATATAAAAATACCTGTTTCTGCTCTAGTTTGAGTACAGTTGCAACCTAAAATGTATAACGTTTTCTATCAAACTGATAAACGCAATGTTGATTTCTTGTAAAAAATGAACAGACATATTTCGCAGATTCTAATTGATGTGAAAAACTAACTAACGAAGCGTCATATTCATTGTATTGTATTTCATTATCAATTTTATTATTATTCCACATTATCATAAAAGCTTACATTGATAAATAAATTTGACCATAATTACAACTAAATCAACATAAATTATGCATTGATGCAATAGGAAAGTAATATTATGTAAATAATTGTGCTAAAATCAGTTGCATCGAAATTTCATTAAAACTAGATTTAATTCCAGACTCTGTTTGAATATGTCAAAACAGAAAATTATTAAACATTCCCTATACGCCGATTCCTTCCTGCGGCTGAAGCTCGTAATTTTCACATTAACTTCGTCCCTTTGGATTGAAAGATAAAGGCTTTAAGCGATTGCGATAGCTTTACATGCCGAATCATTGCTTCCACTTTCTGCAAACCACATCCTTTTCTCACATCATATCCCACACGATTTTGGGCTGGAATTATGTAGATTAACCTTTTGTTGATGTGATTTGTTATTCCTGATATCGTTTTCGAGCTGTAAGCGGATGAACAAAACCTCCACTTTGTTAGGAATCCGATGAAGGGTGGAGGTGAAAAAGTATCTCAGTTCAATTTTATTAACCTTGTCCCAGTGGAATGTACCGGTAGAATTCGGCAGAGGGAGAAAATATCCCCGGTTACGGGTCCTTTCAGCGTAGTACCTTTCGGAAGCTTGGGAAGTAGAGCACACACACGCGCAGTTTGTACGGTAGGGGAATAAAGCACCACATAACGGCCACGTGCCCTGCACATACGGTCCATTGTTTATGCAACAATTAAGAGCATCATCAAAAGCCATTTAGTGTAGTTCGGTGCAGTCGCGAGGTGAAGGTGCGCCTGTGGCATCCGCGTGCCGTGGGATCGTAGCGTAGTGGGTAGGTAGAATAAAAAACAAACAGGAGTTCATATTATGGTCGGGGACTAAAATGGACAAAAAAAAACAACCTAAACTACACACCACCGTTTTCCCACCGGACCGTAACGGATCTCCCTCCAGTCGTTCCGCGTTAATCGGGTTTGTTTTTTTCCCGCACCGTTTGTTATTATTTTTGTCCATAATCATTCGGCGAAATTGTGCAACCGGAAGAGACCCTTCTTCGCTGTGGGGGAAGTAAATCGTACTGGTCGGAGGCCGAAGGATGAAAGAAATGTGCGAATCCCACCGGCACGTGCTTACGTTCGATTTTTTTTTATTATTTACAAATCACTTCACAAATCGGCTCACGGTGCGCGCTCGTTCGAGGTGGCACGTTTCCAAAGGTAGTTGTGACGATAGCTGACAGGTAGTGGAATAAACCGGGGACTGGGAAAGGAAAACCTACCCACGATGGTAGGCTATTAATATGAACGATCCCACACCCTCCGACGAGGGGTTGGTCGTTTGAGGTCCTTTTCCCCTGCTGTAGTTTTATTTCGGTGCTGCTTAATGGTGTCAATCATCTCTCCACGCTATGTTATTTTTCTGATATAGTTGTTGAAATTATGATAGAACATTCTTCTCCTCGTAATGTAGGATCGCTTCGCTGCGATGCAAAAAATAGGAATAAAAAAGAAACATGTTTTAAAAACGGATTAACAACAGTCCCATTTTTAAGAACGTCGAGTACGTCAGCCAGTTCGTTTGTTATTGTTTTGACAGGTAAGGATGTGAGTTAGATTTACCGGTTTATGAGGTTGCTCATAGCAACGGATCTTACTGGTATGGTAGATAACATCCTAATTCCTGTTCATCAATGCAAGTTTTGTCGTAAATAAATTCAACTATATTCATAGGTTAGATTGTGAATTGGACCACTATAACTTAACGTAGCGTACAAACAGACCAGTTTACTACCGTTAATTTATTCTAGAAGGATAACCTAAGGAACATAATATTTATAATTGAAAGGTTTAAGCAAGTTCGGAAACAAATCAGTAAAATGAACATGTTATTTTATGTTATTTCTAAACAAATTTTAAATTATCAAATAGACAATGTGGTCAATCCTTTCGTTAATTAATTTTTGACTAAAAATATGGATTAAAGGCATATGAAACATTTAAACTGATTCAATCGCTGTCGGATACGGCTGCAATTGGTTAAATTTTCGAATAAATGAACTTTTATTTTAGAGTTAAAGCTGTCATCATAATTGCAGCTTATTAAATTATCTTTCGGGATTACTTACGATTCTACAACGATTAAAACAACTACATTTTTGCGTGTACGCCTGTTTACATCACTGGCCACTTTTTATGTTAATAATTGTGAGCTAATGGAAAAAAGAGATCAAAAATTTTAAAAACTTCTTTTTCCGACAGTTTTTCGATGTAGTTTTTCTACATTATTTCTTATACTTGCAATATTAGCAAATTAAGGAATTAGTAAGTTCAAATTAAGGAATTAGGAAAATATTTATATTTTGTCTTCAAATTTTGTTCACTATGTGGAAACGATTATTTGTTTCCATAATTACGAATGTTTTTGAGTGCATAGCAGATTTTTGAACGAAAAGTGCAATATAAATTGAAATATTTTAATTTAAACACAATCCCACATATACCGGTAGAATGTAATTGTTTATCTGGTTTAGAAATCATTTTTACAAGTCTTCTAATAGTTTATACGTTTATCATCCAAATCAAAAAGCTTTAAAAAGGTTAATCTCTGCGAAAGTATATAAACTTCAAATATTTTTAGTTTTAAATCGTTACATTATTTTCTTAAATTTTTCATCAAAGCCTTATTTTAAAATGTTTTAATTCTTCCCATTTTTCTTCTGCAAGCTTATTTAGTAAATTGTCTCTCCAAACTTCAAACACCAAACACCAGACCTCATTCGGAAGCGTCAACATCGATCGATCGTCCGATAGTCTCGTCGACAACATTCTCGGAACGCTCTTCTGGGACAACATCAATCGGCAATCAATCGTCACCTAACCACGATCGGATCGAACAACCGCTGAAGTAGGATGTTTTATTTTCCGCCCGATGGAATTATAAAACCCCGATGACACCACCGATCGCGCGCCAGAAGCGAAAGGATTCTGAACGATCTGGATTGAGTGTGGGGGAATCGGAGGAGCCACGTGAGCGTGAGAGAACCTCCCCGAGCTTCTCCCATCGCTGATGGAGTGCTATAAATCATTGCCGGTTCGCTGTGTGTCCGGACCGAGCGCGTCTCGTCTCACCGCATATCGATTTACGGCATTTTGCGGAATCAATAAAAATCCCGACCGCACTTATCGCGCGCATTCGTGGTTCTCGCACCGTCCCACCGAGAAGTCTGTCCGAGGCGGGAGATTACTCCCACACTTGGCTGGCCGTGCGAGATTAATCCTTTCGTACGCCACCGTTTGAGTAGTGGTGTAGCCCCCAGCGTGGTGAAGAAGGTGTTTGAGCGCAAAAAACAAAACCAAATTAAATAGAAACAACAGCGACGGTTCGAAAGTGCGAAGCGTGGTGTTTTGCACGCTAGGGAGAAGAGATCTAGCATATCGCTTCGCTGTTTTATGATGACGTGAACACTGGTTCGATCTGAAAAAAGACCATGCGTGGTAGAGTTTTCTATTGAATGGGGGTTGTTTTGTTCACAACGTATAAAAAACAGGAATTTTATAGAAAAGGGGAACTGCGCGCATAAAACCCTTCGAGTGATGCACTCCCGAGTGGGCTGGAATATTATCCGCGAGGCGCGTTCTTGTTTTCTACACTCATGATCCCTTTCATGCACGGATACTGGCGGCGCACCAATACTGGATTGCACGTGACTCGTGGAGGCGGATTGGAAAGCTGATTGTGGAGTATGTGGAACGCATTGTACGTATCGCTTCCGTACAGACCTCGATCATCGACGAGGAGTTTGCTACACTTCGTTGTTTATGGCTTTTCGTTAACCTTCCTGATTTTACCATGCTGTCATATGGGAAAGTGAAACAGGAGCCTGCCTGCCTTGCTTTGATGTCGTGTTTTATTGAAAAAGAAAACACAGAACAAAACTATCGGTGCGACTGAGTAGATGGAGCTGACACGGGTTGAAACAAAGCAGAGATTAATGTTGTTTATATAATTTTGAGCTACCATTTTCAATAGGAAGTAAATAGAACATATCTGAAAAATGATTGCAATATATGAAAATAATTGAAGAAAATTAGGAAAATGGAGAACAATTTAATGTATACTTCACAACTTCAATTGATCAGTTTGAATAAATCTAAAAAAATACTGTTTTTTATTAGGTTTAAAACGACGTACACATTTAAGCATTTACTGTATTTAAAACACAAATGTTTTGTTGGGATGTCTGCGAATAATCGTTCTATAAAACATGGTGAAGATGTTTGCGTCTGCGTCTAAACCACCATACCACTAAAATATTTGACCGAACGATCATAGTTGGATCACTGTTGTATTTTCAAATTCTTCATAAATGTGCAAATACAACAACTGCACACTTTTTCCAGCGATTTGTCTCAATTTGGGGAAAGATGTAAGTTCGAGGGAGATAAACCAGACAAATGCGGTAGATACAGCGACAATAGGAGACTTAAGTCTGTGTTTTAGCTGATGATAAAATACAACTAAAGATGTTTTAAAGAAGAAACATAATTTCACTGAAATTTGGAATGTAGATAAACTACACGACTATAAGCCACTATTACCTGTTGTGCAGTCAAAACGCATTCTGGTGGTCTAGAAGGTTATTTGAAACAAATTATTTGCACGCAACGAAAATGAATTAGCGATCCTATTGGCTTGGATCGGTTCATCTTTAGTTCAAATAGCTTAAATCGCACTATTACCGGAATTTATTGCAAAAAGCACTGGACTGAAAATAATTAAGGACAAACTTGTTTTCAATATTAAATCTCAATAACGTAAAAGCTTTCTTGCGATGAAATTTCATGCTCTCATGAGTCGGTTCAATTTTTAAATCGGTTTTCTTGTTTCAAGGCACGAACAAGCCTAGTTTTCTAGAGCCTAATTAACGCTCTAGCTAGCTTATTACTCCGTTTTTATTCACCTATAATCAAGACACACCGGCTGAGTTTTGACTGTCCGATTTGAATTTCAACCCATTCAAAGACAACAACATAATTCACGTCGGCCACCGTCCATGCCGATGCGGTAGACGCGCTGGTCCTATTTCTCACCATCCCTGAACATACCGCATTCCTGAACGAAAACCGTCCCATAAAGCAACAGAAGAAACATTCGTCCACCTGTCGACGCATCGAAAATAAAGAAAAATGCATTCATAATCATATCATATACGTCAGCGTACAAGTAGCTCCCTCCTGTGGGCCCTTTGGAGTGGTAGCAACCCTTTTCTTTTCGAACTCCTTCCCTCCTTTCCCTCAAAACCGAAAATCCATACCGATCGAGATCCGGTCCGGTTTCCCACACATTTTAAACAGCGTTCTCCCTCTCGCTCGACGTTATGGATGCATTTGATGCAGTTTCGAAGCATCCTCCCCGGGTGTCTCCTGTTTTCTCGAATTGTTCGGATGCATCATTAAGATATAACGATGCCACCGAATTACCATACACATTTACAGTGCGTTCTGCTGTCGAAACTCGAACTCGTGGCCTCCGATTCTCATCCGATATCTCGCTATCGTTGGCTCCCGATCACGCTGGAGCTTCCCGCTTTCCGCACCGTAGACCGACGGGGACCGACGGGGTTGGGAAAATTGTTCAAATCTATTCACGCAGGTTTGGAATAAATTTATGCATCCTAAATGATGACCGGCTCGTAGGAGGAGTGAAGAGGAGGAACGTGAAGCGAGCGCGGTGGATAGCAAATGAAGTCATCCCGCCGTGATGTCCATCTCTTGGTGGGTGATTTTCCCACTGTTTTCGAGACGAAACATTAATATTTTGCGACATTTGTGACATTCTTCCCGCGTGGTTTGATTGGTTGAGATTTTTCTCATCTCCGGCGCGCGTCGTGACAAAGTTGTGCATATTTTTCTCGTCGTTGGTTCTCGTGTTCCACTGTTTATTAGCGCCTCCGCCGCTTGTCCACGTCCAAATTAGTAGGATAAATTATGGACCACCGGACTTTCCGGAGGAAGGTCCGGCAGGGAAATGGAATGATGATTGTTGCGTAGCTCGGAAACGGAACATATTTATGTGCTGGAAGCGCTCTCGAACCGTTTTCTCGCGCGAAACCTCGGTAAGGCTTCTTCCAGTCCCATTTGGTCGGCTAAAATGTTGCTTCTCACAGCGCTACTTGTTTGATGCCCATTCCCAAACGGGCGAATTCGAACCACCGCCAGTCATCCGATCTCGCTCATCGGTGTCATTGGTCCGATATTTACTGTCGCTTGATGATGATGCTGCTGCTTCTGGCTGATGATGGCGCTCACGAGGGCGGCTTTCGGCTGGTGGAAAATGCAAAACCAAAAACGGTTGTTTTGCTTTTGTCTTTGGTTTGGTTCGATCGTGCCACCTCGTTGGAGTTCCAAGCGAAATGGACAAGGAAGTGATGGCATCTTGTGCTGCTGCATTGTCGCCACCGGAATGGCCACAGTTGACGAAAGAATTCCGATGGGAAGAGGAAGTGAGGAGGGATGGGGAGAATGGTACCGTTGATCATTAGCACGGATGTTATGCGATCGGGTTTTTGTCGCCGGCTCTCGGTTTTGCTGAAGGTGTCGAGGAAGTATCAAATTTTACGTCACACTGACTGGTTGGTTCGTTAGAAGTGTTGGGAAAAATCCATAGTCTGGACGAAGGAGGTCTGGTTTATGGGTTCGTTTATCATCAAGGTACAGTTGCATTGTTTCTAGTTGATTTTTATTGTTGGGAAATACTTTGACCAGCTATTTAGGTTGGGAGCTAAAATTGAAGATCGCATAAAATGAAAAAATTAAACCCAAAACAGTAAGTATTTTGAAAAAATAGTTTAAATAACGTGTGTAAGGTATGAGAGCCAAAAAATAATAAAAATTTAAAGGGTATTTTCAATTTATTCCTATGCCATTTGGTCTCAAGAATGCACCATCGGCGTTCCAAAGAGCTATGAACAACATTCTAAATGAATTAATAGGTACATGCTGCTTAGTTAGATTAGATGATATAATAGTATTCGGTAGCTCTTTGCAACAGCAAGTGGAAATATCAGTTCTCTCAAAATTAAATCAAGCTAACCTTAAAGTTCAAATAAGTAAATGTGATTTTTTGCAATAAGAATACGAATTTTAGGCCACATCGTAACACGAGATGGCATAAAAGCTAATGCGATCCCGGAGTTTTATAGTGATAAATTTTTCAAGTAGTTTCCCTAGGCAGTTTAAAAGAGATATAGGTCGGTAGTAATTTGGATTAGAATGATCTTTGCCGGATTTTGGGATAGCTACTATGCTTGAGATTTTCCATTCAGACGGAAAATAACCAGATAACCAGTTGAAAATTGAGGTAAGATATACTATTGCTTTATTAGGAAGATATTTAATTACATTGTTATTGATTTCATCAAAGCCTGAGGATTTTTGGTTCTTTAGATTTTTCATTACCTAAATCAAGACTTTGGGTTTGTTGAGTTGAGATTGATGAAGTGAGTTTGAACGATTTACTGAGAACAAATTCCTAATAGAAGATGTAACTTTCGTCTCTTCTGTGGGCTATGGTTATTTAATATTATAGTGTGTGAATTTTGGAAATGGTCTTTCAAGGCATTACATTTTTCGAGTGCCGTAAGTAATCTGTTGGCTGTTAAATACTAAGGTAGGGATGATAGTTTGCTGTTTGCTTTTAATGATTTTTATAAATTTATATAGCTTGTTAGTGTTGTTATGTTGTATAGTAATTCTTAGCAAATCGGGTCAAACAGCATTTAGTAGATTTGACATTTTTGTTTCTATGATTTGTTTGAGGTAGAGATACGTATTTTTAAATTGTGCGTTTAGTCTGTGTCTTTACTATTTTTCCTGATTTGGTTTCCTAGTTTTGTAAGATTTATGATGTGGGTTGGAATGATAATTGTATTTGATATTGTATTTGCATGGTATTACTTTCAGAATCGCTCTGTCTTGGGCTGCTTTAATTATTGAAGTTAAATTATGCAGCATGTTATCTATTTGAGCTGTCGTATTAATGTTGCATAAGTGTATATTAGTTAAGTCAATGCAGTTAATGATAATGTGTTTAAAATAGAACCAGTCGACTTTACTGTAGTCATAAATGCTGATGTCGGGGGTAAAGTTTACTGTTGTATTTTTTAAACTAAATAAAACTGGTAAGTGATCTGATGCTATGAGACTGTTGGTTAATGTAAGGTCTATTGTTGAAGTATTTCGCCACAACCTCAACGATCACAGTGATTTGATCTTGTTTGGAGTTGCATTGTGACGACCCGTGATCGCCAGAGCATTTATTGCATTACATAATTGTTAATAAAGAATATAAAGAATATAATATACACTAACATTAGTTTTTTCCGAAGCAGAAGCGGTCACATACAATGCTTAATAAACGAATATTGATGTGACCTTCCAGACAGTGACGCAAACTTGTGATGGCTCATTCTTTTTTCATCTAATTATTCAATAAAACAATAAAAAATCTAATCATCATCATTAAACAGACCGCGGGATTAAAAGTGAAAGGAGAGTCAAGAATGTACATCCACTTCATGAATACCAAAGCAGTCGGTAATAAACAAAAAAAGTGCACGCACGGCTTTTCCTAACACGGCTGTAGTATACAAGTAGATCAATTTTTTAAATGAAAATCGGGTACCCGCCAGAGAAATCTGTTTATGCTAACCCACAACTGCTCAGACATTCAAAAGCTGATAGCCGAATTTGGCCTCGAAACGACCCTAACGTCCATAGTGAAGCCCAGTTTTTCGAAGCATTGCGCGACAGAGATGCCAAATTTCCGAATTACTAAGAAATCTCCATTTGGATCGCCGGCGAAGATAGGCAGCTCGATTTGCGCGAGCGAGATACGAGATGAGCTGCTCGAGTCCGAAACGACCTCACTATGGGAGTTTTCGCAATACAAAACGGCCATGGTCATTTTTATGAAAATATATTGAAAAGTGATCACGACGCACGACACAAATTGACAGTGTGGCTAAGGCAAACAGCAACATTTCAAACTAAAATGCTTGCATTATGATGCCTCTAGGGCTCTCCAACAATCGCCTTACGTATACATAATTTTGATTTCATAGTTTCATTATTCTATCGCCCATAAAACATAGGAAAACTTAGAAAAGCGAGCGACAGACACCATTCCGAAGCAAGTGGATTTGGAAATGCAATCGCATGCTGCTTAGCACACCTGAAATCTTGTTTAATTGTTGAGTAATCTCCACTCTACCAATTGCATTACCAATTTATCACACTGCGTGTTCCGTTCGTTCCGTTCATGGTTGATTGTAGATGGAACACGATTAAGATGAGTGTTGTAATTTTGAACCGATAGGAGACATTTGAGCAGAGTTTCCAAAGACCTTATGGTCATCACGCGAGGGTATGATCCCGATTCCTTTTTCTATCGGAAAAACATTTGCCTGCGTCTTCACTGAACTTGGAGGAGGTTCCACGAAGCAGAAAGTAACTCCTTCGGGTGAAATTTGGATAGAATCTGTTTTATTCAAATTTTTTATTCTGCTTGTATACTAACAGAGTTTGTGGTATGGTCAATCAATTCTTGTTATCATTTTATAATTCCGGTTCTATGACTTGTTTATCGGCAAGATCGTTCTGATTTTATTAATAATGCATCTATTGAGAAATCACACGTCTTTTAACCGAACATTTAGTGGGAAATCTGTAAGATTGAGAGGTGCATTTCAAAGGACGGGCTTAACATGCCGAGGAAAAGAAAGATAATACCACATGTTGCACTTACAACTGCGTTCAAATAGTGCAAAAGAGGAAAACAACGGTTCAACCTTGCACTTTTACTTCATCCTGAGCTCTATCTAACGAAGGATCTTCTAACAAATGATAGATAGATTCTGGTTCTGTTGTTCGGGCTCTATTGTAAACTTAATCAAAATTTGAAATTATGCACTGCATCATCATTTAATGGACAAAGATGTTTAAACACTCTCTCCACACATAGCAAGCATCGGTCACGATTAGTAATCGCATAATTGTTACACTAAGGGTATCGGCAAGGACACTCTTGTGAAACTGCTGTAAATCTTTGGATAAATGGAAAATGTTGATGGAATAAATGGAAACGATGATTGCTGTCTTTTCAGATTTAAAACGAGTATGTGAGACAATATCACGATAATAAGACGTAAAACAAGCTGAGTCTCTAATACATTTTTGAGTTGAATGCTCTAGATGGTTGGTTGAAGTATAAGAAACTGGCATTAAATGTTAAAAAAAAAGTAATATGGTAATGTCTGCTGGTGTATTAGCCAACCCACCATCTATCATTATTAATACGGAACGAATTGAAAGAACCAGCCAAGTAAAATACTTGGGGGTTATATTAGACGACAGGTTGAAATTCCACGCTCACATAGACTGGATCATCATCAAAGTGGCAAAAAAATGTGAAGTGATAATTAGGTTGGCGAATAATTTCGATTTTTTTTAGGAAAATTCACCTCTATAAATCATATCACCACACTTTGACTTTTGTGCCTCCATTCTATTTCTCAGCAATAAGGGTCAAATTGTCAGGCTTCAAAGGTTGCAAAATCGTAAAATGAGGCTGGTCTTGGGTTGTGGTCGACGAACACCGTCAGCTATTATGCTAGACATCCTACAATGGATAGTGTCTGTGCAGTGGATTATGTACCAAACCATGACCTTCGGGGATCTGACGTTCATAGGTACTGCACACGCAGGGCTAATGAGCCCAGAATTCCTAATTTGCTTTCTCTTAGTCCTAGAAACGGTTTGTTTTTCAAAGGGATTCAACGGTACAACAGATTGCCAAGAGAAATGACGGGTGCGAGGAATTTGAAAGAATTTAAACTTAGCTGTGCCATATTTGTCCGACAAAATATGCAAGGTAAATGGTTTGGAATGTAATGAGTAATAATTCTATAACTGTACTAGTCATTGCGATCTTTATGATGATTATAAGATTTTTAAATGATTTATTGTATTAATCAGAGAGAAAAAATAGAATGAGACTACACAAGTTTGAGCAACGCGCGCGCGCACAAGTGGATAATGGAGTTTATTTAAAAATTACAAATGTGAATCACTGTATGGGTTTCAGGATCATCATCAACCTGAAGTACTTGTACTAAGGCTGAACTTGAAGTATCAGCCTCAAACGCGGTTCGCAGATCATTTTCGGGTATTCTTCGTCACGCATCTTGCGGGACGCGTGCTATTAGAGATACACGACTCTTCCAATCCCGAACACGCCAATGTGAAGAAAGTGTAGCTCCTTTTCCTTTTTTTGTGTTCTAGCTCGCGATAGTGATCATCTTACGGACCATTCCTGACGAAACCGCGACGTACTGGGGTCCAAAGTTCTACGGTCCCAATTGTGCTTTTGAAAGAAAGTTATCAATTAACTACGGATTCTAATGCCTAATTTTCCACCTGGCTTGCCATCAAACCCAGTTAGTTTACTGTGGAAAGATAGAAAGGAATACTTTAATTAATGTGCGAATGTTATTCCCGGCTGATCAAAGAAGCTGCAAAGCTTAGCCCAACAACTTTCGTACGCGACGAAATTCAAAAAGTTCACCATGTAAGGTCAAGTGTCGTCGGTTAAAATTTGTTCTAACTATCACTACACGCAATGATGGGTTTGAATTGGAATCATCTGAGGTCGTCATCGTGGGGTGAAATAAACAAAATCTTCCAGATCATCGCCCGGCGACGAAAAGAACCCAAAAACGCACACCAACACGAAAGTGCAAGGGCTGTACACGTACTGGTGCAATCGGTAACAAGCACAAGTACAACACTAGTGGCAGTTTAACGAGTCGTTTTTCAATCACTACCCAGATTGCTCAGAAATCGGAAAGTTTCCGCCCGAATTTGGCCGCCGGCAGCCGCGTTTCGGCCCGTAGTCCAGAAAAATGTGCCGAAAACGCCCGGGAAAGAGATGCACAATCTCCGAATTTCGAACAAACGGCCATTTGGATCGCCGGCGAGGATAGGCAGCTCGAATCGTGCGAGCGAGATGCGAGACAAACCGCTCGACGCGAAATCGCGTTTCGAGCAGCGAGGCCACGCCCCTTTCCCGGCGCGTTCGTTCGAAAATGGAGATTCGTTCGAAAATGGAGATTCGCAGGCGCATGTCCGAAACTGGGCTGGTCCCAGTAGTCGTCGTCGCGTCGTCGCGTCAGTTCGAAGTGTGTTTTTCCGTTGTTGTTCAGTTGTTGTTCTTCCGTGTCGTGCGCAGTTGAAGGAGACTCGCTCGCTCGCTCGCCCGGTCCGCCGTTTCCTCGAGATTTTGCGTACGGTTCGCGGTTTGGCTTCGTTTTTTCTGCCGCCGAGTGCACCGCCGAATTTGTGTGTCGTATTTTTTGGGTTTCGCTTGTTTTCCACTATTGTTCCCCCCCGGTGTGGTGTGCGCTATCAGGTCGCCAAAACCGCAATCAGCTTTCACGTGTGGTTTCGGGAGGGGAAGTGTGCGTGTGCGTGTGCGTGTGCGTGTGCGTGTGCGTGTTTGCGATCCCGCGAATGTCGTGATCCTGGGTGGAGCAGCAACAGAAAAAAGCGCGATTGCTTGAAGTTCACAAATACTCAAAAAAAACCGGCGCGTCGTGCCGCTCGGGGAATGCTTTTTGCTGATAAGAGAGATGATCGTTACGGAACGTGGTAGACGGGAAGAGGCAAACATAAATAAAACCCAACCAACCCGGTGTGGCGGTGTGGCGGTGTGGCGTCTGTAGTGGTGTGGAGGAAGGTTAGGAGAGAACAGCTTTAAACATCATCGTTCCGCGCTGGCCCCAAGTACACGTTCGAAGTTTGCAAACGTCGCTTTAATGTCCGTCCGAGTGACACTGACGAACAATAGGAACCGTACCGCGTGACGGGGGACGCTGCTGTATTTCTCGTGAAATTCCTTCACTCTCCATCGTGCGCTCAAGTAGAATATGTTTTCACCTCCAAGTGTGCGTTTCTGTGTGCATGGGTGTGTAAAGTGATGTGAAAATCTTCATATAGAAGAGCAATTTATTGAAGAAAATTAGATTGCAGTGCTAACGACGGTGCGCGCGTGTGTGTGTGAAAGAAATATGCTCCATGTTGGCATCGACGCTTGCAGCATGCTAAGGTAGCCAAACAAACCCGCATCCTTCCCGTGGCCAAAGGAACGAACTCGAACACGAACTCCCGACTTCCCGAGCCGCGTTTCCGGTGGTGTGCCGGGTTCCGGGTTTCGTTTGGCAAACACGTGCAACACGGTGGCTACGGTGACGTTGCACTCGACGGAACACGGGGTGCCCGGTGCGAGGACCCCGCTGGGCGTAGTACCGGTCAACAGCATCAGCCAACAACACCCACACCACCCACACCACCCACACCAACACCACCACCAGCCACCGACCACCCACATGGGCGTCTGTACGGAGGAGCGCCCCATCATGCACTGGGTGAGCGAATTTTGCTTGTGATTTGCCCGGGAAACGTCGATTTTGCCGACGGTGTTGGTCCGTTTTTTTGTTTTTGCAAAATACTTTTTTACCCCCAAAATGCCAAAAACAAACATCAGCGCTACATTTCCGCCGACGACACTACACGTGGCACCGCTCGGGTGATAACCTTTTCCCCGTAACAATGGCAACTGAGGATGCATAAAAGCCTAGCGACGAGTAAGCGGGAAATGGGAATATGGGCTTCGCAAGCCGCGCGTGGAACGTTTTATAGACTTTTAATCAGCGCAAAAAAACAAAATGAATATTATATTTTATATTGATAAAGCGGCCCCGAGAGAGCCACAGGGTGGCTGGTGGCGTTTGCGACCGGCAGGGAATAAAATAAAATAAAATCAAATAAAATAAAAATATTTTTTTTTCATCGGCTCCAGATAGTGGGGTTTCCATTTCCTGTTCGGGTTGTGTGTGTGTCTATCGCTGTGTGTCTATCATTTTTGTTCGGCGCAGAAGGGAATTTGTTTTTGTTTTTGTTTTTTTTTATTTGCTGCCAACGTCGCGGCACAAACTTGCATGCAACAAATTAGAGTCGCTACGTGCAAAATCCCCTCTCTTTGGCTCCTAATGTAGCAAGCAGCCTTGGACCCGTTGACGAGGGGTCGTCAGGTCGGGGTGCTGGCTGGGTCAACATTTGCTACCAAATTGCAGCATTCGGCTACGGTGGTATGATAAGCGGGCGCGGTTCGGAGCGGCTGCTGGTGTGACCATTGTTTGGCCTGTGTCAAAATGCTGATGCTCGTCGGTGTCTGTTTCCGAGCGTGATAATGTGTGTTAGTGGCTGAAAGCAGCATGTGATTCGCTTGGAGCAGGAAGTTTTTTCTAGTGGGGTTTGTTTTGGGGTTTTTTTTTTATTTCGATTTCGAACGAGCGAAAACGTTGCTGACCTAGGCGATGGTGGTGCTTGTTGGGTGGCGATCGTGGCCCTTATCAAAATTTGCACATTCTTGACCTATGGGCACATTCGCTTCCTTTTTGTTTGCGTTTCGGGGTGTAAAAATGGCTGTCGCTTGACGGGGCGGCAATCTTGAAACGTCTTTGCAATCATCGCGCTGACGTTTGCACGCGTTACATCATCAAGGATTTCGACGAAAATGATGGTGTGTTTTAGTTTTTTTTTTTGTTGCGTTTTTACTATCTCCAAGTGATCATTATGCAGAAAAGTGATGTTTGACACGAGCCTTGTATCAGCATGCAGCTTAGTTCCTGCAATTACGCATTTTGTTACGAAAAAAAAACATTTATACGGTTCGTGATAACGAACTAATTGGTAATTTTTAAAACTACACAGATTGGGTTCAAAATTTGATTCCACTTTTCTGACAAATACCTCATAACATTTCGAATAAATGCGACACGTTTAGTGTGTTTTCCTTATTAAGCAAAAAGAACAAGGGTTTGCTGATACAATGAAAAAGAATAGGATAATTTACACGTTAAAAGATCCTTAAAAAAACGAAAATTTAGAGAATAACGCATGTTCAAAGTGATTACAAATGACTCATTTTGGTTCACTTTTCATATTGTCGTTCAATTTTTGATACTTCGGCAGTCAAATTTATGTATGTTTTACAAATTATCTTGACTAGCCATAAAAATCAACCGAGCCCACCCGGGATAAGGTGCTGTTATGTGTAATGTGGAGGAAATGCCCATTTGTAACCATTGTTTAGTTTTAAGTATAGTTATAAGCAATACGGCCAGGCCGTTTATTCTCTAATTAAATAAATAAATAAATAAATACAAATTATCTTGAATATAAAAACAACATTTTGTATATATTCTATCACATAAAAGAATAAAATCGAATGCAATAGAACCATACTACGGTGAGGCTGCAGAGGTTCCAACCGGTTTGACCTATTTGGTCCCTGATTGGGAGATTATTAATCGCAATGGCAAACATTGTAGCATCAATTTAGAAAAAAAAAGAAATGCTTTTTTTTGCTAACAAACAAACTTTCGGTGGGTTGAATTTGCAAAAACGCAATACAAATTTTGGCGATAACCCGTGGAGTGAGGGAGAGAAAGAGGGATGGGGAGGGGGGGGGGGGGGGAGGGAGAGCTTAGCTCCATTTTCTGAGCCCGTTTTGATAACAAACACTCCGACGTATAAACAACACACCTAATTACATACGGAGGCACCAAACGTGTCGGTTTCTGTTCGAATTTCGCCACACACGGGTTTGTTTAGTAAATTGTACTGATTTTATTCACAACTTGTTTTGGAAAACTCCCGTTTTATCCACAAAAAGTGTCAATCTTTATTATAGTGTGGGATTAATTTAATTTTAAACCATGCAAATATTGTTGAAGTGTGTGAGAATTCGATAAATATTTAGCCTGTAACAGCCCTATGAAAAAATAAAACGAAAAAAGTAATAATTAATTAAAATAAAGTGTACATTTTTAAATATGACACGAAATTAGAACATTTCAAAACACAAGAAAAATAAAGGACTAATTTCAGTATCGGTCTGCAGAGAATCAAAATCAATAGATTCAACCGAATTTGTGAGGCAAAATTTGTCTACTTATTTGTTTCCATTTGACGTGTCAGCTTTGAGGTTAGGCAGAGTAACAAAATTCCCAATCGAGTCTCATGGCCACACCGATTTGCCCCCCAAAAAACCCACCTCACCCCGAAGGACTAGCAAGCTTTCGGCAGATCATGGTTGTGCGGGGTTTGCAATGCAGCACATTCCGCACACGTTGGCACTCCGTGTGCACTAATTAAATGTCAACTATGCGCTGGCTGACGGCGACATTGCGATCATCTCGCTATCCGTTCCGAGGAACTCACCGTGTCGCGCGGGTATGATAAGATTCATCTGCCGCTCGGCTTCGTGGGGGGGAGAGGGGGGGGGCGAGGGGAAATTCCCCAATGGACCGGCTGAAACCTTTGACTTCACTGACGGAGATGGGCGTCGGCGATGGCATCGGGTGAAATATGGGATGCATGCTTCCGAATTTCCCAAAATAGCACGAATCTAAATCGCATGATCAAAGATTTGTCGCGCTCATCGCGGAATCGAAATCCCAGCCGGCCTGGCAGGATGCCTGAGGTGGAGCGAATCCACCTAGCGCCGTTGCGGTTTGCTTTGCTTAGCACATACTTTTTGCTAAAGTTACAAGTTATTTGGACATGAATTTTGGACGTCAATTTTGCTCCAGAAAATTTTAAAAGCAGCTCTTAATTTTGAAAATTATCTAAAAGAAAGTTAGAGTCTCTACTACCTGCCCTAAGTGAGGTGTGATAAGAAATGTTTTTTTTTATCGTACCAGTAAAGTTCCTGAACTGAATTGGTTCACGAATTCATGAAATACATATCGTAAATGTTCCAGTATTTTGGCATCTTATTACCTAAATTTTACAATACACATCTTATATTTTTAGAAAACGGCAATAATATGATAAAAAAAGAACGAAGAAAAGGAAACGCACCGAGATGTGGATGGTTCTCGTGTTTTTTAAAGCCTTAAAAAAGGTTTTCATGTTTAATATCATTCTCAATACAAATCATTAATTGATGGAAACAAAACTGACCCATGTACAAAAACTTTATTTGAATGTTTTCCTTCTTCATTAAATAGCGAGTCATTTTGCATGTTTGGAAAGGAATTTCCTATATATTATTTGCTTTGTATCAGTTGTAAGCAGCTGATGAGTTTTAAAGACACTAGTAAAACCCTTTTCAACGCATACGATGCAAACCCAATCCCTTTTAGGCTTTTGAGAATCATATCTGAGTGCTTCATTCGACTCTCTACTTTAATGCCATACATCCCAACCTTTACAATATTCGAAACAGTAGCAAATTCTTTCCAGCTCGTGTGGTTCCCATGGGTTTTGACACGACTGGGTTGACATTATTTTGAAGAGCGACAACAATGTTTACTTGTAATCGAAAAACTGGCGCAATGGTTGCAAAAAAAAATACACACACCGTTAGTTTAGTTTTTGCTCAACCAAAGGCATGCGTGATAACGCTGGGTAGTCAAAGGAGTCATGAGGAGCCCCCATGAGCCAGTTGGGACTCAAGGGCAGCTACTGTTTCGTATCATGATGAAATGTTTCAAAGTAACATAAAAAATGACAACAAAAACAAACAGAAGCCTTTCTAATACGCCGGCACGCACTTTGGACGCGTGTTTTTTTCTTTAATATTGGCTACCGCAAGCAGCGGCCGTGTTTGGGCTATAAGGCAAAGTAAATTAGATTGAAAAGTAATGACGCATATTGTGGTTGTTTGGTTGTAGCGATAAGGGCTGTTATTTTGGTCGCTCCCTAATTGATTAGAGAGAAAGCGTGCGCGGATTCAATTGAACCGTTTATTAGCGACAAAATTATGTCAATAACTAACCTAGTGGGGAGGGACAAAAAACAAAATTAAACAAAAAATGATCGCAATACTCTTTCTTCACCGCCGCGTTATCGCAATCGAGAAGCACCACAACGTTCGAAACCGCCTGTGACACCCTGTGACATCGGCACACAACGGATCATCGAAACGTTCATTCTTCATTTTCATAGTTTCCCCGCAACGCCCGTCCGCCCGTCCGCCCATCCACCGGTCGATCGTACACCGTCAGCGGGAAAATCTGCCCCATAATTGTGAGCCGATTTTCCAGCTCGCACGCAACGCGTCTGGCGCACGATGCGATGCGAAGTTCTAGCGCAAAGCGCACGCACCGCTAATTATCGTGGAAAATCCAGCTTCTTCCGCTTAATTGCATCCATATTCACACACACACACACACACACATGTGCGCGCGCGCGCGATTGACAAGCAAGGAAGGGCAGAGGGAGAGGGAGAGAGAATTTTCGGGGGAACCAATTTTTGTGTGTTTATTTGGGTGTCGGGAAAACAGAGAAGGTTTCTGTTGCTTCGCCGTGTTTCTGTTGCTTTGCCGTGTTATGCCTGCAAAACGCACAGTCGATGGAAAGTTGACGCGCGCGTGGCCCCCATCCGTCCGGATCGTACGGATCGTTTGGAGAAATGGCGCGCAGAGGAAAGCGTGCGTACGAGCGAGCGATCCTGCTGCGTTTTTCCGCCCATGGGAAAATGTGCGAAACCGAGTGCCGCCGCCGGAGGGCATTAATATTACCCACGCGTTCACGCGTTGTTTGTTTATTTACGCGTCGCGCCGAGTGCGCCGAAAGGATCGGCTAAAGATCGCGATCATGCGCGATTGCGCAAGGCGAAGCGCGTCCCTCCTTGCTTCACCCGTTTTTTGTCGGTACTTTAGCGAAGGGGGATTGTTTGTTTTGTGTTGCAGCGAGAAAACATATTTTCGCGATCGAGATCGATCGTTGAAATGGATGGGAGATTGAAGCGATTTTCGTCCACCATCTACCGTCCCGATCATGGGACAATCTTCAATCGGTGCAAAACCTTCGTTTCACGGGGCCAGCCGTTGACCATAAACGCTGATAACGCTGGTGGCGGGTCCGTCTCTCGATGCCGATTACCCCTCGGCCGCTTTCGGACACCAGCGAGTCTGGCGACCCGATATGGATCGATTTTGGCCGCCAGGACGGTGTACAAATCGGTCCGAACTCCCCTCCCCCCTGGGGCGTTTGATTGATCGATGGGCGAGATCGGTAGGAAAACTCGGAAAAACCGTGAGCGTGACCAAATGTGGCGCCCGCGAAAGTAGGACGGTGCGGGGCGAGCTTTAAGGAAACCGACCATTGGCCCTTTCAAGACGGGCGCGCTTGCAGGCTGCCCAGGCGGCATAGTTGGAAGTGGCGAGCTGAAAACAGATAAAACAAAACGAGATCAACTTCCAAACCGCGCGATTGCGTAAGTACGCAATTGGCGTCGAATTGAAAACCATGGGAATGCGTTCCATAAAGGGGCGACCGGGCGAGCGCGGTCGGTCGTGATGCGAATGGTGAATTCGTGTCGCCTTTCGTAGGCGCCCGTGGGGTCGATCGATTATTACCCGGACCCGGGGGGAGAGGAGATACGTGGTAGGTCGTTGTGGAGGCCAAAGCAGCCCAAATTGAGTGCGAAAACTGCTGCGAAAAATGGCTGCCTGCGGTCGAGTGAGAAATAGTGATAATTTACGCGGAGACGCGGCGACACTTGCCGCTGCTGCGGTTGCGATTGTGTGCGACATGGCACAAGGATGTCTTTTATGCGAAGGAGGGGAAAATGGTGCAGTGGAAGGGAAGGGGAGTTGGCTGCACGTGTGATGAAGCGAATCGAGGATAAAAATTCACAACGGTACGGTTTGTTGAGCAATTGTTCGACGAGCCGTTGAAGAGTATTCAATGAAAGGAACAAGTTTTAAATATCCTTTTGTAGAGTGTATGAGTGTTACATCTGATCATTATGTAAAATTTTATCACAAAAACATGTTTGTGGTGCGATCTAGCTGGAGTGTGATTGCGATATCGTTACACAATATTAAAATGCAAATGAATAATATTACAATCTTTTGAAATGCTCATAATAATTCAAAATAGACATGTGTTCTAAACGAATTATTTTTAATGTTTGAACTAAAAGTAAATTTAACTAAAACTAGAGACATTCCATCATTTTCTTCCATCATAAATATATAGCCAATATTTCGTCTAGATATTTTTGTTCTATAAATTGTTTAAGCACAGTTGTCTATCACATCGAGAAATCGTTTCCTTATAAACAAATATTATTTTAACATTTTTACACCCATCAGTATTTTTCGTGAAACAGTATTTGACAATTTAATCGTCAAACATATTAAAATTTTCTTTAAATAACGCTATATTCTCAAAATATATAATTTAAAATACATTTTCAGATGTACAGTTTTTTTTAATCATACACATTGCCAAAGACCAAAAGTATTGATGTAGCAAAAAATATATTTGAATATCAGTCTGAATTGAAATTGAAAATCCGAAATTGGATCAACTTTGATATGCATTTCTGATTAAAATATTTAACTTGAGTGGTAAACAAAATCAAACGACACAATCGTTCTTCTTACTTATGTTTCGCTTCTTAAGAACTTTATTATTTCAAATTATAATGAGAATATTGATTAGGAAGCTTATTTACCAATATTAAGCTACATAAAGATACAAATTCACCTAAACATGCCGACAGTAAATTCCAAGGCAACGACGAAACGGGCGCCGAAATTAATTGAACTCATATTTGGGAGGTGCCCATGTATGGGATCATACTCCCGTTTTCAAATACAAAAATGCACAAAAAAAAGATAAATAAAAGGGAAAATAGATCATCATTGGAGGAAGGAATGCAGCCGACAGCATGCAGCCCACCCCGACGCCCGTCGCGGCGCACGGGGATGTAATAAAGAGCCGTTTCAAAGGCTGTCATACGAGGGTACGTCCGACATGTGATACAACGGCGGACGTGACAGTAACGAGAAATAAAATTGTGATTTATATCGCCGCGCTAGATTTATTACAATCTTTCTCGCTAGCGGTATGTGTGCGCGTGTGTTAGTGTTTGCTGCTTACGCTTGTTGCACTCAATGTCGTACGGTGTAAATTTACGGCAGCGATTCAGGAACGCGAACGCGGATTCAGGAGCTGTGGGAGAAGCTTAGCCAAGGGGAAGGGCATTGAAATGTAAAATTTGCAATAAAAACGCGAACGAAACTAGTCGCTCGATCGCGATCGGAGGAGGGAAGGGGGTGGTAGCGTGATGTTTAGCGTGACTTAATTTCGAATGCTAAGTACCTGCTTCGAATGGTACCCGCACAAACCGGTGTCGCGATGAATTACAATTTCACATAAAACATCCAAACGCACGGACGGTAAATCAATACTGACGACTGCCACGGGCTTTTAGTTAGTGTGTGTGTTTTTTTTGTCTCTTATTTTTTGTAATTTCGAACGGTTATGATGTGTGGTGAATGGACAGCCGACGGAAGCATGGGTTTGGGGGATAGCATCACCACCCGTTAACAATGTTGCACACCGCATCAAAACACAAACCCACCAACGCAACGACGAAACCCATGGGGTGGGATGGGAGCAAAAGTGAATAATCACATTTGGACACCCCTTATTTAACTTTGATTTGTTGCACCGTTTTGTATCGTCCGAGAGCGGTGAGTGTGCGTACGGTTTGGCCACTGGCCCGCGAACGGATGAGCAGCAACGGGAACAACGGAACTGAACCTTAGAACCGAGACAGCTAGACAAATATTTGTAAAGTGTCATTTAATTATTTATATAAATATGGATGGGTGATTTTTCTCGTCTCGCTTCCGGTTTCTGGCGCCCGCGGGGGGAAGGAAGGTGGTAGTGAGGATGATAGCCATTCTGAATTCAAAACCCGAATCAACACAACCGAGGACGAGTGTGTTTTTTTTTTTCACTAGCTGTAGCGAACGGAAACAGCCGACTACTAATCACCCGGGAGGTTTCACTCCAGAGAGAACGAGCGAGATGGGGAAACCATTTGTCATTTTCAGCTTTAATTTTTCGCGTTTGTCGCACCCGTGGAAAGGGCCACAAACGAGTACACAGGAACAGATGTTTCGTGTCTGAGCCGCTCGGGGACGGTTTTTGAGACAAAAAAAAAGCGGCGGACACACTAGAAGTTATCAATCTCGTTGGCTCGTTTTGGAAGAGATCTAGGGCACGATTCCATCGGCTTTCCACGGGGCATACTTTCTTCCGAAAAAACAGTCCCTTCCCCCCGCTCTCCCCAATTTGTTTCGAAACGTCAATCGAAGAACCGCATCCCATCGGTGACGACGTTGAGCGCATTATTAGTTTGACAGTAATTTGCGCTTGTCAAGTTTCGTGCACCGCGGCGTATCGTCCTGCAACTGAGAAAATAGCAACGGTTTATTAATTGCCGATCGATTCCGTCCCGGACGATATCATTTGTTGACGAGTTGTGACAGTTGTGTGTGCGGCGGGGGCTTACTCGCGTTTGAGTGACGGTGCAGTAATTTGTATGACAATCATGGGAAATGACAATCATCGATTGCGGCGATGCGTCGATATGGTGGCCTACATACATGCGTGAATAGCGGTTATATTTATGAGAAGACGGGAACGGGAGCCAACCCGAAAGGACCGACACTGATTATCGCGTTTGCTCAGGAACAGTTTGTGTGACAAAAACAGGCGTTAATTTAAGGGTTTGCTGTACGCATTAGAAGGTTCATGGAAGAAAACACACTTCACCCACGGCTATAAAACACTTTGAAGTGCCCAAAAATGAATCTGTTTTCCTATGCGTGGTTTGTAGGGGAGGGAGGAAAAAACAAATCTCGCACGCTATCATCAAAGCGAATGCTGTGCTATCGGTCGTACATAAATCTTGCGGTACTGGCGGCCCTTATCGCTTCCTGATACGCACGTGTGTCCTCTCCCGATGCCGGTTCGCCGTCGACCGCGCATGCATGCATAGGTCAGTATTGTATAGTGGCGCAACGATAACGCGGCGAATCGTTGTGCCAGGTCAAGTGCGAACGGTGTATTTTTTTTTTGGTAATGTCGTCAAGCGGGTGACTTGTTATGTTTAAACATAGCGACACACACACACACACACACACACACACACACACACACACACACACACACACACACACACACACACACACACACACACACACACACACAAAACAATCCCTAAAATAGATGATTAAAAAAATACAAATTACGAAGCAATTGATTACGAGGCTTCAACCACGTGTGTTATGGTCTATTCTATTTTCTGAACCTTTTCCTGCGTTTGATGCGCATTTGAGTTTGGGGTTAGTTTTTTTGTTGTCATGCAGCAGAGATGTCAAACATACGGCTCTCGACGGGCAAAAAGTGTGTAGTTTCATATAGCACGAAAAATCAATACATACATCCTGGAATTATTTGTTTATATTCATTTAAATCTTTCTTGTTAGTATTTTTTTATTTTTTATATTTATCTGGAAGTAGGAAAATGCTAAATAAATCGGGGATAAATGTTTTAGTTTCATAACCATTAAACTGTAACCTTTTATCCGCGTACTAAATAAACAACCTAGGAATTAATACAATACAGAGCAGAAGCCATTTGTTTTAGAAATTAAAAAAATGAATTCGTACCAATATATTATAATTTTTTTTTCAAAATTTAACTTATGCCCATGAAACTCAATAGCAGCATTCCAAATTTGAATTTGAATATTATCATAACAAATGAAGTCTTTAGAATACCTTAATTTAAGACTTGCATTCAAATTCTATGACAAAGCTAATGATGTATATTTCGATTGCGCATTGTCGGTAGAGAATGTTTTACTATACACCTTAAAGTTACTTATCCTGGCTACTTATAAAATTAGTAAAATGTATATAAAACTGGTATAAACGATCTGTAAAATTGTGATATCTTTTTCGTAGTACAATAAATGATATCCAATGTGCTAAGTGCCCTTTTTTATCAATAAAAACTTTTAAAACCCTTTTATTTCATTTTCATTCATCTGTGGTCTGCAATAATGTCAGCGCAAGGCTACAGGATGCCCGAATTCACATATGAATTACGATTTAACTTATCTCTGCACGACGACACGCTCGGATACGAGGGATTTCCTACGGAAGCTTTTATTTATGCCACCATTTGAACATATTTGGGGTGGAGTTTTGTTTGTAGCATCTTATCGTACGTGCTTTTATCGTTCTTGCGATTATTTTTATTACATTTTCGGGCGAGCTTGTATCCTCCCCCCGACCAAGAAACACAGAAAACGTCGGTAGCGTTTGCGGTTCGCCTTGCCGGCCGAAATGGAACTGGGAGGAAATTATGAATGCGAATGCATAAGTAAACCGGGAACGGTGATAGTGAGTCCGCTGTTGCGCCAATGTTCATTGGAGCGTGAAATTTTTATATTATCTACAAATGCCAAAAAGACCCCGACGAACGTGCGGACGGTTCGTTCGTTTCTTTCTCGAGCCGTTCAGACTTCGTTCACTGCGAACTGAACCTGGAACCGGGGCGTTGTGGAAAACCCGGTGGAAATGTTGCTCCAATCGACGGTGCAGTGTGCGGTGCAGAAAAGGATGCAATGGAGAAAAATATTCCTGAGTCTCCGGCCCCGTCCGGTGTGTTTATTTATTCTGACGCTCCGTCCGATGCGTCTTTCATCTGCATTTCTGTTGCATTTTTTTTGTGGAAACAAGCACTGGAGGAAGGTGGGGAAAATTGGCTGCACCGGGGCGTTGCGGGGGCAAGTGTGAAAGAGACGAATGAATCACCTTTTGTGCGGGGTGCGATGCATAAATAAAGACGAAGATGGGAACAGGATGGGCAGCACATTTGCTCGCTTCCACGCGCGTACATTTTTCGCTAAAATGCTTGCACGGCTCGAACGTGCGCACGTTCGTTCGGTTCCCCTGCCCGTGTCTGTGTCTGTGTGGATTTGTAAATGTACAATTATTTTAATTCTTTTCCCCACGTTGACGCTAGTGGCGGGCGGCGTCGGAGCTGAACGAAGCCCGTTTTTCTCTTCACAGACTGTTTATTGCAGAGAAAAACACGGTTTCGTTCTTGGCAGGGAGAGGATTGCGCAAAAATAATCCTTCCTTGACGCTCAAAAATGGTGGCAAAACCGATTTTCGTTTCAGAAAAAAGGGTGAAAAATTGTCAAAAAAAGCGTTCGAAACAATCGAGGGGAAAAAAAATAAATAAAGGGTCACAACAAAGCGTTGTCAGCCCCGAAACTGCATTCAAATTGTACGCTCAATAAAGCATGGGGCGGTTCCGGACGGTCGAGAGAAATCGCATTATGCATGCAAAACATTTATTGTTTTCGCATATATGACGCCCTAATTGACATAATCAAAGATCAAAGTGGACAGGCGGGCTTAAGCCGGGGCTAAGCATTACACATTGTGTGTTTTTATTGTTTTACTGTTGCACTGGCGCACGCTTCT
>KI915042.1:7925806-7963306 GCA_000473445.2 Anopheles farauti | reverse complement strand
GCCCAGGCGGTAACGCATCAGGGGAGCGAAAGAGTGGCTTCTCTAATTGTCCAACGGATTAGGCCAACGGTTGGGCCGCCGTTTGCTTGTCGATGACGATGACGAGCTCCCGGGAGCTCCGCGTCAGTTCGCTCTTGGACGGTTGGTAGGTGCGTGTGTTGCATGTTGCACGCTGCCGGCACGGTTCGTTTCATGGGCGAGCACGTCCTTGCTAACGATAGCTGGCATTCGTGCTGCAGCGCTACGCAGTGTAACAAGTTGAAGTTGCAAATAGGAAAAAACATGTAACGGATAGTTCGAGTTTAAAAACTAATTAATCTTCTTCAGCTACGAGATGTTTTTTTCTGTATGACATAACTTGTTCAAAAATAATAGAACAGTGTTAAAACGGGGGTGCAGTAAATTAGATTATATTCTTAAGAAGAAAATTCGTATCTTCTACTTGGATTTTCATTAGACTTTTAAACACAGCAAGGGCACTCAAAAATCGTATAAAATTCTGGCATACAATATGTGCTTGAATAAATCGTACAGTAGATAACGTCTAAATGATTTTTTCCTACAACAAGACTTTGGCGAAATTGAATGATAAGTTGATAAGTGATAATTGAATGATGGAATGGTCATAATTGCCTCTAAAAGACCAAATGTAGTTGTCACGATAAATTATCAAGAAATACTTTATTTAGAAGCTTATTTTCAATTTTATTGCCTTTCTTTAAGGTTTTGTTCACATTGCAAAAGAGGGTTGAAACATATTTTTGGTATATAATAACTAAGACCGATGTTTCGATTTGTCCTCCAAATGATCTTCTAGCCACTGCTTGGAAATTGCATGCGATTTCGAACAAATAATGTTCGAAAAAAGAAAAACGCGTTTGTTGATTATAGTCGATGGCTAAGTAAAAACGATTCGCTCCTTCATTGAAAGAGGAGTAGCGCATAAATGGGTTAAAATATGAATAAGGACAGAGAAAAAAAATAACAGCAAACCGTTTAAACTATCTTTACTGCATGATAAGCGCTATGATCCGGGGTTAACCGCGAGGTTATCGTTCGGCGACCATAGACCGCATCCGCTGAGGTTTATGTAGTGAAGTGTGAAATAAATTGAATCCGCCCCGAGGATCGTACGGACGCTCGATGGCCGCAATAACAATGGCAACTATCGGATCCGTCTGGTAGAACGTCTGCCCATGTCGGCTTATCTACAAGTCACCGGTTCGCACGAGCGCATTAAATCCCCACAGTCACTCTACCATCGCCGTGTTACGCAAATACCAGAGAGCGGCCTATCAAATGATCGTAAATTATTCGGCACATCAAAAGCCGGCGGCAAAGGAAATGCTTGGTAAACTCGCGATGTATTTGCAAAATAATTAGAGAGTTTACCAAACAATTGCTAGGGCGCGTTCTGCGACAATCGGTGCTCAGTTGAGCGGTGTCAACGCGTGGCTGAGATTATCATGGCTGTTGTTTAATATCAACAGGAAAGATTCATTGGTCGTTTTGCCATGATTCGAATTCATTCATTGAAAAAACGATTCAAAACTGTTGAAGTTTTTGTGAAATATACGGTTGAAAAAAGGTTTATACGCATTGGAGTTTCTTTCTCATCAAACCTATAGTAAATAAAAAGAAAAAAAATATTTAATTTTTTTAAATCATTTAAAATAGATTGAAAGATAATTAAAATAATACTTACTATTATCTACAATTTCTAATTATGCGCGTAATCTCATTAAAACTCAAAAGCACATTTAATGTGTTGATTGAAAAGAATGAAATTTTTCGATTTATTTGAAATAATTATCCGGTTTACTTGATGTACCGAAACAAAATGAAATTGATTTACGTAAATTGTGCTGTTTACTTTTCATTTTTCAATAATTGTCATTCATTATTTGCATCATTATTTTTGGCGATTATTCCAACGACTGTCAAACAAAAAAACTTCGGGGAAACTTGTTTTATTAATATATAAATTGGGTTTGGCGATAAGACAAAGGCTCTAAGTCAGTTGGTGATAGCAAAACGACTACGCTACCCGTATTTAGTAAATAAATCAAATGCTTGTGATACCGTGCACGCGAAAGCAAGTTTTGAAGCTTGTAAGTTAATCAAATGTTGGCTTCACCAATATCTGTGTAATGAATATGATAAGGGTTCACTAATATGTCAAGCAATCATTCGCTATTACCGAAATAGCCCATTAAACCGGCAAAATTGATAAAAAAATATTGAAACCATTTGCAACATTGTAACAAATCAAAACAACGCCAAAAAAATGAACGTTCTTCAAGATTATTTTAAAAAAACGTCGTTCTACTGCCAGCCGATCCAATCCAGCCAGTCCAATAAAATTATACAACCCGGAAAAATGATACCATCGTTCTAGCCACATCGTCGGACGTTCAACAGAAAGAGATTTGGCTGGCTGTGATGCTTTAAAGCCCGCGTGGCGTTGGCAAACCGATCGCGGCTATAAAAGAGAATCATATGGTATTGTAAAATCCATCACATTAGTATCCGATTGCTAAGCAAGCGATGCTTCTCGTACGTTGGTTATTTGTTGCCTAAGGTAAAGTTTGCTCGTACTAGCTACACGAAAAACAAAAATGCAAACTAACGTTTTCCTGAACCCTGTAAGTTGAACATATTTCGTACGCAACGGTTTTACTTCATAAAACTAGCTCATGCAAAACAACCTTCGCGAAATCTCTCTTCCTCCCGCGCACCTCTGGAGCGAACAGATTACCCCTTGCATAGGATGACCCTTTCGTCAGCTATCGGCCAATTTCGTGCTATAAATAATAGCAATCAGCGAATCCGTCGGCCAGGTGTTTGACGTCGCAGCTACGGGTGGTAAAACCACGATCGCGACCTCGGTCCCGGTTCGACCGCAAAGAATGGCAATAAATTTTTGGCAGAAAATTTATTTCTTTACACATTTATTACACATTTTCGTCTCCCGTCTGTGCGACCCGGTTTTGTTGTTGTTGTTGTTGTTTGTGGCAGGGGGTGCTCAACAAAATCGCGTTTCGTCGGCGGGGTTTTGATTTCGCTTTTATATTATCACCGTCAGCGGGTTCTGCTAATAATTACTAGAATGTAGTCGGACGCGAAGTTCCTTTTGAAGAGCATGACACGGTTGTCGAAGTAATTTAGGTTTTCCCTCATCCCGCTACTACAGAAAGAAGTAGAAAAAACGACTCAATAAAAACGAAATCGCGAGCGTAGCGATACAGAGCAAAAAAAAACAACTACCAACTAAAACTACAAACTTCCCCTCAGTAAACCAGCCATGAAGCAAGAGGCTCGCGCGGGTGATGAACGCTGACAACCGTAACGACTTCTCACGGCGATGCGATGCCCTCTCCCCCTCCACCCACGCCCCCCCCCTCGCCACACACGGCGGGGAATGTTTGCATCCCGGCGTGTCTAGGACCGTTCTTCTAGCATCTTCGGTATGGGAGTCGCGCTCGCACAACCATCTCTTCTTATTGCACCGTTTCCACCAAGTCACATTTTTGTGCCTACTGAGGTTCCTCGCTTGCGGAATCATTGTAGTCGTTCGTATTTCCGTTCGGTATTTGTTTGCGCCAAATACGAAGCACCCGCCGCTGTGTTGCACACAGTTAAAGGGAGGGTCGTTTCGGCGTCGGTTTATCAGGTTTCTCTAGACGCGTCAGAATTTAAATAGCTGTCGAACACGTGTTTTACATAGTACCGATCGCGGTTCGGCCGATCATAAATATTAATCGATAGTGGCTGTTGCGCTTGGGATTTTATTTTTTCTCTACGCAATGTTTTGCTCCGTCTGTTGATGCGCTCAAATTATCTGGAGCTCGCTTCGACTGGAGCGAGCTCGGGGACGAGAAATGTGGTTCGCGTGTTGTTCTTGTTTTTTGTTGTTGTTGTTTCAGTGTTTTTTTTTATTCATGCGTGTACGCGTGTGTAACTTCCACAACCACTGCAGATAAGTGATGCACGTTGTTCTTTTTTGTGCTGTTTTTGTTACGCAAACCAGACGACGCCTTTCGTGCCGAGGCTTCTTGCAATGATACCAGCCGCCCGGGTACCGATAAGCGTCCGATGTAATTCCATCGCATCGCACGCACAACAATGTGTGAGCGTGCTGGAGCAGCTGGCAAACTTTATGCTGACGCCGGTATGCATATGAGCGGTGATACTACCGTGCAGTGAAGATGAACGGCAAGGAATAACACGGAAGGGAAATTTCTTGCCGAACGAACCGAACTGCTCCCGGGAGTCCCTGGGTGGAGTGTAAAATGCTAATGCGCGGAAGTAAGTGAAACATCTCGCGCGCCGTTCGGGAGCAACGGCAAACAAAGCAGCAACAGCAAACATAAAAACCACACAACACCAAGGAATGATAAATTGCTTCTGTAATAGCCATCAAACGCACGATATGAATTTACAACAGATATGGCCAAAGCGAACATGGCACGGTGGTTCCTCGCAAATGAGCTTGGCATTCAGCATGGGAGGTGCGAATGTAATCCCGTTCCTTGTTTTTTTTTTGCTTGCTTGCTTGCTTTCCTGCAGCTCATACAACTTAATATTCGTGACACGATTTTACATATTCGCACCTTCGATCGCAGGAGGGAAGAAGAGAAGATGAGTTAAAAAATGAGAAAACTTTTTATTAATTTGTTTTGAACTTTTTTGTTGTACACAATCGCATAGGAAAAGGAATTTATAAATTAATTTTTTATCAGTTTGTTGCTTGCGCGTATGCTCCCAAGCGGAAGGAAAACATTCTTGTCATACACCAACGAAGCAGGAAGCAACTGTAACAAGAGCGAACTAGAAGCGATTGATAAGGCACTGTCATTGCCCATTCCACCGGGCGCTGTCATTTGAGAGATAATTTATGACACCACGGTGCTACGCGATCATCCCACCCTATCCCGGGTAGGACCTTAACCGATCGTTTCGATGCGCTGGTTTGCTATCGAACGTCGTTATCGCTCGTCGATCAATCGCCGGGCCATGGCTTGGCTAGGCTTGCTCTAGTTTCACTTGCGTTTTGGGACAGGAATATGCCTCACTCTCCCCGGCGGAAGGGATTCAGAAACCGCAGGTAGCCACCGCAGCACCTGCGCCTACGGTATCCTTGCGTGCGTAGGATCGCACCCCTGCGGCGGTCGATAATTTATGTTTCATTTATCGAGCGTGCACGGGGGAGAAAATATAATGGGATATTGCGTTCCTCTTTCCGAAACAAAAGGGAAGACACGTTCCAATTGAGTGCACCGGAACGTGGCTTTTCCCTAAAGCAGCCATCGCACTTCATGACTTCATTCGCGGAGCAGTTTGTTTCGTCCCCGGAGGATCGCTTCCGCGAGCCTGCAACCTGTGTAATTGTTATCTTAATAGCCATTTAGCGCTGCGATGATAATGATTTATGTCGCGGTGGATGTCGCTTGTTTTTCTCTTGTTTTAAATATAAATTTTGGAAACCGTTTTTAAACGAATACGAGACGGGACACGCATTAACGACCGTGAAATATGTGTTGGAAGCTGGTCGCTGTAAAGGAAGCATTTCCCACAAAGGAAGCACACATGAGATGGACCAGGCGGCGCCTTGGCGCTCTAAAAATTTAACGACACTTCACCCGACCGATCGATCGTTCGCGTAAGTTATGGTGTGTATTTAAATTAGATCGTTCGATTCGGAAACAGCGCCGGCAGTAAAACTCGTTTCTACAATCTCGCCTCGTTTGAAGATCGCATAAAAATATAAAAAGCGCCACGGGTCATCGGATTTTTGTTCGCTTTCCCCATTCGAACGACGCGTTCGGATGCACTTCACCGCACTGCACGCTCGAACAAAAATAGAACAAAAAATAATATTAAACATCCACAGGATGAGTGTCGCCAGCCGATGGCGAAGTCAGAGTTCGCGGTCAATCAAGTGATTGCGCCCCTTCGGGTCTTGTTTGACATACGCCGGACGCCGGACGCCAGAAGCCTGTCAATCGTCTGGCCAAGCTCGGAATCCTCGGAAAGTGTTGCTGTCGATACGATTCGAGATGTTTTGACTGACGTGGGTTCTCGCGCACAGAGGGCAGATTAATTTGTAGGTTGTGTGTCGTAATTAGTCCGATGCGTCGCTACCGTTCAGTCACTATCACACGCCCGTTATCACGCGGTAGGGAGCCACTGTTTGTGACGTCGCCCTAGAGTCGCGAGCTGCCGAACGGTTGAATGCTGTTGGAAACATGATCTACGACTTTATCAAATTGTTGTTTGATTGATTGAGAGAGGATTTTTTTTCGGGGTCGAAAATGTAGGTAAAATTGTCTTATAAATTTGTCTATTCGTAAGTAAATATACGGCAAACGAACAGCAATGGGAACGAAGTGAGCCTTCCAAGCGTTGACGATGGCCTTATCATGCGAGCGCACCATCCGAAGCGCTAATGGTAATGAATAATGAGGTGAAAAAGTCCGATTTTTCGACTCCTACTTAACCCAGATGGCCATGAAACGCTTTCTTAGCCAAGCACGAGCAGATTCGATGGCTACCGGGGTTTTGTTTTAGCGTCCGGATGAAATATTCAAAGCTGGCGCATACCAACGATATGCTAACGAAGATATCTTAAATTTGTAAATTCAAACAACCGGGCACGGGCGCCGGTGGAATTGCGATTGCGAAGGAACTGCAATTGCCACCGATGTTAGCGCCATTCCGGTGCAAATTGGAAACAAATGGGGTTCGGTGTGTGTATGTGGCCGTTCATCGCGCCATAGTTTTCGAAGGTTCTGCTGAAGGTGCCGGATGGTTGGAGCGTTTTTTTTTTGTTCGTTCGAAGCGCCGAAAACGAGCCGTTTCACGGAACGGCCTGCGGACGGGGACGGAGACGCACGGACGCACGATTAAGTGATTTTCTGGTGCACTGAACTGTAAAAAACTATTTCTTACGCCCATTAGACGTCCCTTTGGCCGGGTGCTCCGGAGCGGGAGGTTATGGTGGTTTGGGCTTTCGTGTTTTTTGTTAAAAAAAAGCTAGACGTATGCCTCCCCCCATCTTCATCAGTGGTAAATTATTAATTTTCTAGGTAGCCAAACCGTGCTTGGAGGTTTTTGCTACCGGTTTTCGAGCGCCAAAACTGGGGAGGGCGCGGCTGTGACCATTTTCTAGGTGCTGTTTCGCTTTTTTTTTCTAATCCTCGACAACCGTAGTTCGGAATTAATGTCGAAACGAAATGTTAGACTAGGAATCAGTTTGTTTCGGCTCGAAACGGAAGCAATGATTTAGCGGTGAAACAAGGCGGATACACGAGACGGACACGATCATTATGTCACGCTGTCCGGGGGCGGACGTTATTTGTTGCGTCGCTGCTGATGTTGATCTTTGGAGATTTTCCGATGCTCGTGCCTATCTAAAACAATCAGCACGGTGCATTATTATGAGCTGGTACGTTTCGGTTGTTTGGAGGCAGGAAAAATATTATTAATTCAGATGATCGAATTCAAGCGCGGCGTGCAAATTTATCGCAGCTCATTATAATCACACACGCACGTGTCACTCGAACTGGTAAGGCAAAAGCAAAACATGGCTCCTTTTGTCTCAAAGTGTTCGAAAAAGATGGCCTCGGTTTGCTCCAGTTCCGTTTTTTTTTTTTTTTTTTTAAAAAACATATTTATTGATAAAAAGAAGACATTAAGGACAACATTTTACAATGCTTAACCTAACTTTTTTTTTTTTTTTTTTTAAAAAACATATTTATTGATAAAAAGAAGACATTAAGGACAACATTTTACAATGCTTAACCTAACATAAAAAATTTACAGGTAACACTTAAGGACTTCTAAATCAATCATGTCATCGTTGTTCCCAACGATGAAGATGATGTAGTTTGAAAACGATTTCAGAATCAAACTACGCTTGCCCGTACTAAAACCTGTTAGCTCAGGAAAGCGTAGCTGATCGAAGGACAAATACAAGGAGGAACGTTGACACCCTGCCATCTCTACTGCTCTTCTGATATGTTGCTGCAGAGCAGCCCAAGCTGGGGCAACTCTGCTGCAGCAGGCAAACTTATGCTGCAGGGTGTCAATTAGTGGACAAAACGAACAAACATGTGAGGACGCAACATTCATCCGGTGCAGCAGCTCTCCATGGGCAATCTTGCCGTTTGCCAGCATGTAGAGCACAGTACGCTGGTGTGTGGTGAGTTGGGAGGAGGAGATATTGTTCCAGATCCTTCTCCATCTGTATGACGGCGACGCTAGGGCGACCTTCGGGTTAAGAAATCTCCCAACCAGTTGTTGTCGTATGGATCGTGTGGACCAAATGTCGTTCGGGGCTTGAAGATACCCCATTTGCTGTACGACTATTCGGAGGCAGGGGTACGTCGAGGGAACAGCACCGACATTCGGAGGGTTTCCAATATTTACAATGTGTTGGCCACCGATCCGGAGACACTGTTGTTCTGCCACATACCGGTTGGTGATCAGAGCGGGAACAGTCACAGCAGGGATGTGCAGGTTCAAACCACCTCGATGACGCGGGAGCGCCAGCTGGTGTAGCGGTATCCGAATTCCTCCAGATCCTTGCCAGAGGAATGAGGTGATGATGCACGTAACTTTAGCTAGGTCCATTGCACGGGTGCCACATACCGATGCAACGAACCATAGCTTGGGCAGAAGGAATGTGTTGAGCAGAATGACCTTCTGCACCAGATTTAGGTCTCTCTCGTTTGGTGTGTTGTAATTATCAAAAATAGCGAAAACCAACACCACTCTGCACAAAAAACACAGAGCCATTTACTTGGCTTCCGTTTCTGGGTCAGAACATTCGGAAGCCCAGCCAGAAGACGCTATGTAGTTATTGCTGGTGAGAGAAATTCTCTCGGGTAGCTAAATTGATATTGGCACCATTCCCATTCCTTCCTAACCCAGTGGCATGAATAAGTTTGCATCGGTGGTTTGTTTCCCGAGCGTTTGAACTAAAGATGGGAACATGTTGGTGGCTAAAATTTCAATTTTATTCTGTACGCAGCTTCATAAATAAAACAAAAACGCTACCACCGCCGGTTTGCAATCATTTAAAGAGGCTAGAATAATATAGAAATTCATAGAACAAGGTGTTGTTAAATGCTTTACCATCTGAATTAGTTTTTTTTTATTTTTCCGCTACTGTGTTAGTTTAAGAAGAGAGTTTTCGCAACTCATGGCAGTCGAGTACGGTTGAATTAATTATACACAAAAAAATAGTGGTACATCTACTTTTTAGCCTCATAAGTTGTAATCGTGTTGTCTTTTTGTAATCTTATTTTGATAAAGAAGGCAATCCAATAATTTAACTAGTTTTATGTTCAATTCATCAGGTTCAAAATATCAATTTTGTTTATATTTTGGAACTATCCTTGACAGTGAAGTCATCTTTTACCTCTATTGAATAAAATCACTGTTATTTGCTCTAGAACAGAAATTATCCTCAATTTTTTCAATCCATTTACTTTTTATTTGTAGAAAATATTTTAATTGATTAATAGTAAACATTCTTATACAAATAATAGCATATAATAGTATCAAATAACAGTAAAAATATTTTCTGTCTACGAGAGCCTTTTTCGTCATTCTCACCAAGCTAACTATCTTGGACATTATCAAATAATTAAATTTAAAATTAATTAAACTCACGCAACAGCGTTTTATTTATGTACCTTACAACTCCCTGGGAGTCTTCCCAATCGCTCAGCGCTTTTCTAATGGCCTTTCTTTCCGATTAGCGCATCTGGGCAGTGTTTGACTTCTTCTAAATGAATTCGTTTACTTGTTCCGAACCAAGATTAAACGACCTAAATGGGATGTTTTTCTGTTTTTGTTTTTTGGGAAGTGAAAACAACCTTTAATGAAAACAGCCAGAACGAACAAATCAACACCGGAAGCGGCTGGTAAAAAAGTGGGTGTCCAATAAAGAGCGAGAGCGACGTTCGCGTTCGGCCTGATAAGACGAACCGGTTGGCGGAGAATGTTGTAGTGAAATTAAAATTTCAAATCGCACCTCCACGCAAACGAAACTAAAAAAAAACAACAATAAAATAGCTATTAAAATTACCGATACCCGAGTTCTCGCGGTGCAACCGCACGGGAATGATCAACTTCACTTGCGTATCCACGTGGTTTTGGGTGGTTTTTCGAGGGTGCATTTCAATTTGTGCGCCGGGGGAAAAAAACACCCATTCCAAAGTGCATTTAATTGAGATTAGAGACCGCGTTAGAGGACGGACGGGTTCGATTGGATGTTCATTAGCGAGGTGGGCAGTAGGTCCGGTCAGGAACGCGCCACCAATCAACATAGTTGTTGGTGACCGACCGCCGGTGGAAGGGGCGAGTAAAAACGAGTCGTTAAGATCGTGCTCTAACAAGCCATAAATACATAATTCAGCAAGTGGCGTGTCGGATCGGGGATCGGGACGCGATTGCATTTTTAATGCAGCAATTAGACATTCTTCGGCTACCGGTACAGTGATGGTCGGGTTCTTGTAGAAAACGCTACCGACCGCCTGGATCATCTTCCTGCTGGTGTCTGCTGGCTAGAACAGACAGCTCCAAACCGACCACCGCTTCCATAATTCATGTCTTCATTCACCCGCCCTGGGAAAGCTAAACCAATCCGGGGGTAATAGAAGCAGATAACTCAAAACCGTTCGAACGCATTCGGCTTGTGGCCGCCAATCGGCATTTGCCGTAGCACGCTCGCAGAGCACTTGCCTTCCCGAAACGCCGGGAGTCAGCCATTAAAGGGCATTCTCTGGGCGACGCGGTGCTATCTTGCATCTTGCACACCGATGCGTTCGGTATCGGTTTTCGGTCTCAACCGCTGCGCCGCACCGTTGGCGGTGAGAGTGGTTTCCGAAAATAATTGCACCTGTGTGCGAGGCGGGTCTCCCGTTGCGTTCTTCCGGGTGTCGGGGTCTTCGGTTATTAAAATAATTAAAGCACATTCGGTATCTCCTGCAAGGGATCAGGTCCTGCCGGTGGGAAGAGTGAAGCAATTGCATTTAAAGCATCCGAAATGATGGGTTTCCTAGCGCATCCGTTGCCGCATCCCGCGCGCGCATGTGTTGGAAAGAATAATATTTTTAAAGAAATTATTGTTTACGATTTGTTTATGATGATGAGACTATTAGCGATGTGAAAACATTACCATTCGAGCTTGTCATTATGGTCGTGGTGGTGATGAAGAGATACAAGGGAAGGTGGCATTGAGTTGTTAGAACGGAAAACAGTTGGACCACGTGGAGCAAAAAAGAAAAATAAAACCTAAATTCATGAGGACCATTTTAAGTGCACATAATTTTTCACCAAAGCATCGCGAGTGAGCTGTCTTAATTTGCGCTTCGTTAGCCAGCTCAACCGTCCACCGAAGGATCGATGCGAGTGCGATTCAATTCATCATCCTCTCCACGCGTTCCGTCCTTTCTTTTCTCGTTCCGGAGTGATCCATTTCTCCCGGAGGTCCGTTTTTATCGAGCGGTCCCGATCGTTCGACTTATCAGACATCATAACGAGGGCCCGATCCGTTTTCCCTGATTCCCCTGATGCCTGCGAACGGCTTGTTTTCTCTTAATCAACATCGGCTACCGCGGGACTCGGGCGCGGGAATTATTACCGTCCACAACGATCTCATAACCATCATCATCATCGCGATAATCATTGTGCTGCGGAAGGAACAGGCCACGGCCAATTGGCACATAATTTTCCAACGAGATTTTCTTCCCCTGTGGCGTGGCAAGACGGGGGGAGCCCGGTCCGTGAAGGGGGTTTTGTGGATATGGTCGTATGGTCCGAGCGCGGCGTGCTACGATGTGATAATTAGGGTGACAAATTTGATTATATGTACACAGTGGAAATCGGCCATCGGTGGCGGACGCGTTCCGGTCGCTCGGGTGGGCTCGCGAGCCGTCGCGCGCTCGCGCCAGACTGTTGTTTGTTGTCATTAAAGCATTAGCCGTGTTATTATTTGCTCGCGGTTGGTTTGTCCTGCGATCTTAACGGCAATTAATGCTCGCCCGGGCGGGAGGTTTCGGTGGGCCGGCAAGGAGCGGCAAACGGGGGTCATTGTTTGCGGTTAATATTTGTTATTTTTTCCCTGATTTCCCCGCCGAGATTAGAGACCAGCCACAGGCGGGTGGTGCTCCACCAGAATCGGAGCCCATGTTGGGGCCGAACTGGCACGAACATAAATCTACCCCGGGGGCACTAATTACCCCGCGCGACAGTGACATCAAATCAACGCTTGGCGCGTGACTTTCACGCCTCACCGGGCACGGCAAGGCTCGTCGGTGCTATGATAACAGTTGACAGCCGGCGGGCCTGTCAAGTGTCCGGACTTCCGATTGCCTTTCGCCGAAACTGCGCCGACGCTTTCCATAAGCCACACAAACGCACCAGCAAACACACACACGCATACACTGATAAGTATTCATGGCGCTGCTGGCGATGATTGCCTGTCCGCGGCGAAGGTTTTCGCTTGGTGTCGATTAGCTAATTTCGAGACCAATTAAGATTTCGAGGGTGGCTGGTGGCCAGCCGCGCGGTGTCCAGCTGATAGGCACGCCAGCTGAACCGTGGAAAAAAGTAGCACCAGGTCTGTCAATACTGCTCTCGCCTAACGGAGCGATAACCATTGTTTTAATGGGCGGTGATTAATTATAGATAGAATTGCAAAAAGGAAGCTGCATGCATTGGGTTACGGCGTGTTGGGTGGAGGGGTTTCTTCTACCACCACTTGTTTGATCGCGCATTCCAATTAGGCGAGCGATTGCATACTTTTTTCGTGGGTTTTGGGCGATGCTTGCAGAATAATTATTCACGCTGTCCGCTGACTGCTGATAGTGCACGCAACGGTTTGCTTTTTTGGCAAATGTCCTAAGATAATGCTAACCGAACGGTTTCTTTTTCCACCAAACAACTGACCCGTGACGTGCCGGCGTTTGCCGTGAGTTTGTTCTCACTGCATTAGTGACGTTAATCGTTCTTCTGTCCTCCGTGCGCACGATGAAATGGTGTGCGAGTAGTTTGAAGGGTAATTGATCGAAAAAAAAACGGGTAAAAAATTACCTTCGGCAAAGGTTACGCTGAAGTTCACTAGTTCAGTTTCAAAATGCTGCATTGAATAGCATCCCCAAGCCGACCTTGACTTTTCGTGTGGCAATCATCCTCTTACCGGCAGTTCTGCCCGTTGCGATCGTCTGCGGGTTCCGCTCGATCAAGGGTGAAGGGCCTTTGACATCGCTGGTGCACCAATTACCTTCCGGTAGCATGCCTCACCGGAACAATTATTTCATTAGTCTGGTAGGGCGCACCACCCCACGCCGCACGGGGCCACCTAATTGTTCAATTACCAACCGACATTCCCGAGGTTGATCCGGCGGCGTAGGTAACGCAGCACGCGGACGGGGCGCGCGATCAGGCGTAACGCATCGCAAGTGCAACGATCCTGCCACATTTTCCTTGCAAGACGCACGCGCTTCTGGCGAGAACCGTTAAGCTGGAACGAAATTTGGAATGCCGGTAGGACACTTGGGGTGTGGTATTAAGATAACATCCAGCGTGAAATTGACACAACGGTGTGGCGTTTAACGCATACTTCAGCACGCTGTAGGTTTGTGGCACAGTGTTTTACCTAAGAGGTCAAATTACACTTCTGTGCAATTTTAATCCGATTAAAATATAATACAATAAATGTTTGCAATGTGTTGAGGTGTGGGCCACTAACTGTTCTTAATTGAAACATGTGTGTAGGCTTAAAGGTATTCGATATAGAGGTATGTTTTCATCAGTTCATTGTAAACAACATTTTAGCGATCCCACCATTCGTAGTGCTCGATCATGCTAATGCAGAATAATACCACTACAACTTAAAAAGAAAAAAAACGATTAAGCTTACGTAGATAAACAGAACATCTGCCCAAAAATACAACCAGGAGTAAGTCGACGGTATAGGAGATCTAAAGGCCATTTATTTATAAAGAAAATGTGAAGCCAATTTTGTTTCCTTTTTTATACCTATTGGATAGTTAAATTTACTTTCTATTATTATAGTTATTACATTTTCTGTTCATTTAATCATCTTTACGATGAAGTTCTTAAATATGATCAGAATATGTCAACAAATGATCATTTCGGCTTAGATAAAAAAGGTAGATTGGTTTTAATATAAAAGCCTGAAAATAATAATAATATTAACACTTTCGCTAGATGTGTTTATTGAAAAGTCATTATGGTGAAATGCACGTGAACTTCAAGAATAAAAATAATGGTCGATAAACGCATAACCGAAACGTATGTGATGATTTTTCAAGCGCTTTCAATCCAAAAAATTCACATTTAAATAGACTGCAAACGTGTTTAAAACAATCGTTACACTTTCTTACCTAAAATTTATAATTGCCAAACTTCAGTTCACATTTCCTACCGGAAAGTAGCTCACTAGCTTTTCGTACCAATCATGCAGCATTTAATTAAAGCACTAGTTTATTCGTATGTACAAAACGTCGTTCTCCCTCACCCAGTTGCGGGCACAATAAACCTCGTTCGCAACCGAATACAATGCTTGCTGCGGATGCGCTGTTTGCTGTAGTGTGCTCGCTATTAAGTTCGAAGCTACCGGATAGTAGCTCCGGAGCATCTCTATCGTGGTTGCTTTCGTGCCTACTGTGTGCGCATGACGTTCGCCAAAAAAAAAACGGGATCGAGGTGAAATATTGCACTATTGCTGCGTTTTAGTGTTCTCCCGTCGCCGTGCGTTTCATTTTGTAGACGCCGTGAAGTCTCAAAACTTCGCGCAAATCTGTCTGCCTCTTCAAAATTGAGGTTGGATCATCCTAATCCCCCTCAAACCCACAAAAGAAAAACCCCTCCGTTTAAGTGTCTAAGCGCTGGCTCGACCGGATGCGTTTTCTCACTGTCTGCGGTTGGGTTTGGTGGTTTTAATAGTTCGTGCTCTGCTTTGAAAGTCAAACAGCGGAGCGAATTATCATAAACGAAGCGAAGCTCACGTCCAGGCCGGGGGCCAAAATATGCAAGCGCCACCGGGGCTACGGGCAGGCAGGGGCAAGGGGCGAACGCGCGTTTTACGAGTGTGGGCTTATTTTATTATTGATTTTAAAACTAAAATTTTGCGCTCAAAGTTGGCCAGCGTCGGTGGTGAGCTACACCGAATGGAGCAGTTTTTCGAGCGATGAAGATGTACGCACGACGACCGGGTGGAGAACGGAGTGGCTAGAACGGCATGGGCTAGGGTTGAGCGCGCGCTGCCAATCTTCGAACCCTGTTTATGCTAAACGCACTAACGGTTGGGCGTTGCGCGCTACATGCGTTCATCCCCACGCCACCCGACACAATGGTTCTGCTAACCCCTTCCGGAACGGAGGAGGTCCCACGGAAAGGGTTGTAACGGTTCACGTGGTCCACGAAAAGCGAAACGTGAACGTGAAATGTGGGACTAATCCGTGGTCGCAGAAAGGTCGCCCGCCGTAAGACGCACGGACGCCGCGCGGTGTTCATATTTTATCGTCCAAAAAGCATCTCGGGTATCGCGGGCACCACAGCATGCATGCGACGTGGTAACAACAACAACAACAACCCTTCCCTTCGCACTCGCGCTGGTTTGGGGCCCCCGGTTCGTCCTATCCCGTGGTCACAATCTTCGAAACATGTGTAGCTACATGGGATATAAATAAAAGAGTTAGATAAATTTAATTTATCTTGATTTAAATATCATTTTCCTTCCCCGCCGTGCTGGGGCGACGTCCAGAACTTCCTTCACTCGAAGAGGGTTTCTCCCGTTTTTCCCCGTTGCCACCTTCGCGAAGGTTAAATCTTACAATCTTCCATCCGGGCGTCGGTACGATCGCGGCGGTCGCGCACTTGTTCTGGTCTGTACAGGACCGACGGCGCTACGACAACTGTTTGACGCACGTTGAACCCTGCGCTGGTCCCGGGTTGGACCGGTTCGCATGGCCAGTGTGTGTGTGTGTTTGCAACATGGCTGGGGAATTGAAAAAAACACATCAGAAACGAAAAGAAAATTGCGATCGCTTGCGCCAGACATCCCAAAGTGCCAAAGGGAACCCTATGGATTATGCTGCCTTGCGCTGGGTGAAACATTCTTTTTTACGATTGTTTTGAGCCTTGTTTTGCTGTGCCATGTTATTCTACCCGCTAGTATTTTTGTGTATTTTTTCCTCTCTCTCTTCAGTACTTGTGCGATGAAGCACGGCGAAGGTGCTTTTTCCATCATCATAAATTACGGAAAATATTAATAAATAATATTTTAACCACCGTTGGTGACCCGCTGCAAAGTAAGGCGTTCGAGAAACGTTTGCAAAAAGTGGAATGAAAGTGGATATTTTACACGGTTCCTTTTCGTTTTGGTGACAAAATGGTTTTTGGAGAATTTATGAGATTCGTCTCTCCGTGGCGGAGAACGTATTCCAAATCGTTTCGGAGCATGTTTCGTTTTGGATAGGAATTTTATGATATTACCCGTGGCTTACGAACAGGGAAAGATTACAAGGTTATTAAGGAGAACATAACATATTTAAGGAGCATTCCCCGGGTATTGGAACATGTTAATTTCCTAAACTTAATATGCGAGTAATAATAATTTTAAAACTACACGAACCACAGGAAAAAGGGAAGAAACTAACTACACGTACACAATTCAGAAAAGAACATTTGCTGTGATGGTGATGGTACTAGTACTTAACATAAGAAATATTTACTTGAGATGATACTAAAATTCCATATTTCATGGGTAGCTACGTGTTTTTATTTTTCAAAAAGGAAATTAGACTGAAATTAAATTTTGTATTTGGAGTGCTTGGGTTTGTAAATAAAGCAATTAAATACTTTCAATCTTTATCATATTTAGCATAAATCTGTAACCAGCATGATTTTAGAATTAGTTTTGAGCTTTCGCATTACAATTCAATATTATTCAAATTTACGAAAATCATTAGGAAATCATCTTCCTTTTCTGAAAAAGAAAGTGTCTAAAAGTAATGTAAACGCTCATAATAATTGAATGTTACTAGTATGCAATATTTATCGTTTTAGATCAATATGTAACTGTTATTATATCAGCGCGAACAGTGCGTCATAATAGTGATAATATAATCAGTGCGAACAGTGCAAGATAACATAATTAGAATTACTAATTTTTGAAAATTGATGTGGTTTGATGCTCAATCAATGTGGCGCAGCACACTAACTGATTGGTGACTGATTTCTTCATTTCCCTCTGTGCATATAGCGATGGATAATAGCTTAATTATGAAACTAACCTGCGATAGATTTCCATATCATCTCACGCAAAATACGCCTACTCTGATAGGCAAATAAGAAACTTTCTCGCACCCTACTCACCAAACACCTGCGTTTTATGCGGTCTGCATCACCCAAAAAAGCGTCACACAGTAAAACTGTTCTTTTTTTTCGCTTTCATAATATAAATAACACCCAAAAGCACACGCGGACAGCTTACGAATCGGCGTGATTTGCTAATGTTGCATTAACGCGCACATTAGCGCTCCTCATCCTCCCTCCTCTACCTCGGTGGCAGGTGAAACCGTCACCCAAGCAAATGACTTCTGCACGGCCGAGCGCTCATGAGCCAGCTCGAAACTGAATTAACGCACGCGGCGTTGACTTAATAAGTCATTCCGGTAATTTCGGGCGTGGGCGCTGCGACCCCACCAGACGCCAATTGATGGATTGGTTGGGCCCTGGGCCTAGCCCCATCTGGCGAGCGACTCCTCATCAGAAAGTCAGATAAGTCACGCGGGCGTGAAATGAGCCTAAAAGGTTTCACGTTGAGGGTCTTAGCTTGTTGCGGTGGTAGCCGCTGGGAGCTGGATTTGTAGGCCAAAATGCGTGCCTACGGATCCGCCTGGCCGAGAAGATGTGTTGGAGGCTTGGTTGGGGACGCGAACAAGCGACAGGAATTGGCTGGGAATTTATGTGCGATGCCGGAAGGATGCGATGGTTGCGATAATGCTTTCGGGGCCGAATTTAGATGGCTTATCGAGGTAATGTTTATGATATACGGCGCACATATTAAATACATACCTATTGATCTTCGCGAGCTTTGCTTCCCATCCGCATCTGATGCTGTCCATTCCGGTGCGGACCTTCGCAGACGAGCAGAAGAGTCTTCCTTTTTGCCAGTGACATTGGTGAAAAGGATGATAAAAACCTGTAACTCCAGGAAAAGATCCAAACCGATCGTCATCCACATAACAAATAATGGTAATAATCATAATCAACCGTCATCAACGTCATCATCAGGCAGTCGTCGTCGTCCTCGTCGTTATTACGGCAGTCGCATCGCTCCCTGGACGACATCAGAGCTCGATGACGGTTGCAGCAGCAGCAGCAGCAGTTCCAGCGGAAGGATGAGCCGCAGGGCATATAATTGAATGTTGAAATGATAATTTGACTTATGCGATTGATTTGCTGCGTGCGATAAAGAAAGCCTCAACCAGTGAGCACACGCTCCGTTTGCGTTCCCTTCATTCTCGCTCACCGGGACGCCACGACGGTGAAGGGCTTTCCGCCGGCGGAGCCTTCCCAGGCCATCGATGTCGAAATGATTACGAAATACGACTGTCGACCCCTCGCCCGGTGCGGTCGGTCGGTTGGGTCTCTCGGCGCGAAATTGACTGAAGCTAAAGTCAAGCCGGCCGCGGGTAGCCGTGCCAGCAAAACTGCAACCCTTTTCGGTGGGAGGGTATGTTTATTAGAAGGGAACCGAAGGCCGGCCCGCCATAAACTCAACGGTTATTCTGTACAGCCCTGTAGGGTTTTGTTTTTTGAAGGAAGGAAAAAAAGACTCTGTTTCTTGGGGGCTTTTTTATTTTTCGGGCGGGTTTCCATCGACGATCACGGATTTTATGGCCACGCGGGGCCGCGTTTCGAAAGTCGCACCATAAAGTCGCTGCCGAAGAGCCCGGCTCGCTGCAGCGGAAGGAGCGGATGCAGCCTACCCCGAACGCAACCGGGCGGTGGTATAAAACCCGAGACAAAAGCTGAAAAACGCACGTGGCGCCCCACGTTTCGATGGGCAGGAGGAGGGTTTTCCCATTTATGATATTTGTTCTTCTACAAGCGCAGCGCCATTGTGTGCGGTTCATGGGATATCAATAAATGTAGCATCTTGCGGTCAGTGTGCGGTTTTGTGTGCGTAAAGTTGAGGGTGCCATATAACCGCTACAACGCTCGTGGTTCCACGTGGTTTGAGCAGAGGCTTTGAGCAGGAGGTCGTCGAGGTCGAGGCGAAGAGAGGCGACTACTGTTGAGCAAAACCATCAAGAGATCCTTAACTGAACATCCTTAATGATCTTCTGCGAACCACCAGTTTGACATTTCTCTCTCTCCAAACAATCACTCGCCAACTTCAGCCTTCAAAGCGGCCACGAGGCATTCGTGACTCTTTCCCTGCGTTTGGATGGAATTGAAAAGAATAGCAGCTCGTCGCAGGTGGATCGTTGACGTGGCGCGGCCTCGAGACACTCGAGACGACACCCTGTGCCACATGATGGACAAGAGGGCTCTATTCATTCGCTGGAGGGAGAGGTGGGTTTTAAAATTTATACACTTTTTGGAAGCGCCCTTAACCTGTCAGCTCCGCTGTGAAGCATAAAAAAAGAGAAAAACGACGCGGGTCGGGTGACGCGCAGGTGTGCAGCTCTCCGCCGGCGTCCGCATATCCGCTGAGATGTTAATCTTGCGTAAAACATGCAAGCATTTATTAAAGGAAACCCACTGCCAGCGGTACTGCGTGTATGACTGGCGGGCGCGCCCTTTCTACGGGTCGTGCACGCGTTTGTTCGGGAAGTTCTTGGAAGTGAGTACACGCAAACAAGAATTAAAAGAAAAACTCAACGACACTGGGAAACGGGAACCTCAAACTCATTCAAATGACCCATTTGTGACCAATAAACTGCATCATTTCAGCTAAGACACGGACAGCAGCAAGCGAAACCGACAGTTGCTAGATAGCTCCCGGAATCGATTCGTTTCTTTCTGCTCCTCGACAGAGGAAAGCGTGTTGCGTGCGCGGTTTTTAATCTCGCGACTTGCCCTAAGGCTTCCTCGCGCAGATAAAGCACTTAGCTCGTAAAAAAACACCCGCGTCTGCCATCATTAACGCGAACATCATAATTCGATGCGCGAACGGTGGGCACGGATCGTCCGATTTCCGTGCACTTCCTTACCGCGGGCAGATGAAGATGTTTCGCAAATGGTTAATGGTTTGGGGGACGAAGGGTCGGCGAAAGATCCCCACCCGATCCGTTGTGTGATTCATGGCCTTTTAACAGCTTTATGATGTTCGGGATGTCACTCGTTGCTCGCGGATAGTTCTCCAGCGCGCGTTCTCAGGGTGTCAGGGAGAACGCTCGTAGATGAGAAACGCACGGAAATCAACACGCGCAGCGGACAGAGGGTCTCAACATTTCACTGCGTTCGAGTTTTGATTTCTGCAAGCCGGTGCAGAGCAAGCTTAATGGACACGGGGCGAATGATAAATGGTTCGGGCGACAGTTTTCGATATGATTGATTTTTCTGTCAAAACCGAGCGAAACAGTGACCGTTACTATCCAGCCGGCCAACGCTGACAGGTTGATAAACGGTACTAAGGGGGAGGAGGTTGGGAAAAAGGATACCGAGCCGGTGAGAACCCATCCAGCTGGCAGCGTGCAGCGTGTTTTTTCTGTTTTTTTTTTTCGTTTTGCATGTCACCGTGAGCAATCAAAACGATGTCAACTTCGATCCGATGTGCTTGTTGTCATCGCGGTGAAAAGGTGTTTCACAAACGTGGTCGCGGAGGGACGCGTGGCCTGCGTGGAAGGTGTCAACATTCCCAGGTATCATATCGGTGTGTTCTTCCTGTCGTGGGGACAGTTTACGGTCGTACCGTAGTAACCAAACAAAAAAAACTGTCTCCTAAATAAACAACCTAACCTCAAATAAACACTCCTGGCATGTTTCGCATGCAAAGCGCGCATGATGTACTGGGGCAGTGTTTGAATATCCTCCACGGTTTGGCGACCATTCTCGTCTCGTTTCACAGTGTCGCAACTTCGGCTCCATAATTAATAGCGGTCATCAGGTGGTTTTCCTCCCTTCCGATCCGTTCGTACGAGGAACACGATCACGTCGATCGCTTCGACATGTAAGAACCGATCGGCCGTGTTGCGGATGGCAAAAGTACACATCGAACAAATCGAATGGCCGCAAAGGGGTAGGAGAGCTGGAACTGTTCCTCGCACCACCACAAACACACACAGAGAACTGACAACTTAATTAAAGGGCACGGATGGTAAATGAAGAAGGCGCAGGAAGAGGTGATGGTGACACGAGTTTTATAAAGCGAGGTTCAGGAGACTCCGAGCACACACGGCGTGGCTGGATGCCGCCCGATCGAATCGATCAGAATGGGGCACGTTGTGTTATAAATTATGCAAAAAAAAGTAAAATGAGTCGCCTTTCTTAGCGTTCCTAGGGGCGGCAAAACGCGTTCCAATTCCGTTCCATTCGGTTTCGGGTGGAGGGACAAGAGATTGAGAGAGTGAGGAGTTTTATGAGCCGTCCATTCCGCGGCCGGTTTATGACGCGAAAGATGTATCGTGTCCATCGATCGTCCCGAAACATCCTTGCAGTCAAACCGAACATTTGGAAGATCGATTTGGAGTATTTCTGTCCGAAGGTTCCCGAGGACGGTTGTTTGGTCGGTGAAACAACGAGCTGCTTCTCATCCCAATAGTGGTTCGCTGCGGTACGATAGAGATTCGGCCGGGAGATCATCGAGCGTCGGTAAATGGGCTAGTTAAGTTTTATGAGACCCATAAAGATTTGATCAAATCACTGACCGCGGGCGAGATTAGTTCGGCTTCTTCGGCGAACAAAAAATAAAAAAAAAACGCGACCACACTCCGTTCCGTTCCGTGGTGTCGGTGCGGAGGAGGAAGAGTTCTTCTTATGGAACCTCCTGTGCTAATTTAATGACAGTTATGATTATGCGCGACAAACGGCACGATTTGTAGCTTTTTTTAATTTTATTTCGACAAAATGTTTTGTTATTTTGCAGCACTTGGAACAGCTGGAAGAATTAATTTCACATAGATTGCGGTTTTTTATGTGTCACATATTGTTTAAGATATATATTAAGAATATATTTTATCGAAAAGAATACAGGAAAGGTATTGAAAATCATAAACATTTTTAGTAGTGATAGCTGGCTACAGATGGAGCCACTATATTAAGGTTGCAGAGATTCATATTTCCTACGGTTGCTAAGGATTTTTTTTGTACAGATTTGTGAATTTTTATAATTCTTGATTCTTGAACAAATTAGCTAGCATGTTTTACTAACTTTAAACGAACGCTACAGAATTAGTTTGTAATTTATTTCAAAAATAACCATTTTTAATTTCTTGAAGACAGAAATGCTCGTCTGAATAGTAATATTTTAAAATTAATGCCAACATTAACATTCGTGCCGGTATGAGTTGTGAATCATGGAAATTAAGATACTCGCTCTCGAAATTTTTTCCTCATTCTCCCGCTCTACCTCTACCGATGGCATCCAAGAATGCGCCTCGGAGCTCCGTGCGTGAGGATATCAAAGTGTCATTAATTGATGATTCAATTCCTAAAACCCACCGGCCGGTGCAACAACTCACCACGAGTGACTTTATTTAAAGACACGATCGCCGTGAAACAACCACCACCGTGGAACCGATCGACCGATCCGGTGGTCCCGATAAGCCCGCATCCCGAGTCCCGTGTCTGTGAGAAAGAAGGAAGTTTCGGACGGACGGAGCTGAAAGTGGAGATTAGTGCGCGAAGATTAGGCGTTGACAGGAAATGGCTTCACTCCTCCCGCACGGGCCGCACGCTAATGTGAAGCCGTGTATGCGGCTGCTGAAGCTGCTGTTCGGATTCCGAGTGGGTTTTGGGATAAATCGAAAATTTATTCAAATCGCTCAGCTCACCGGACCCGATCGCCGCGGGTCAATGGGTTGTTTTGGAGCTTTTTTTTTGTTCGGTTCTGTTGGTCGTTTTCTCCACCGTTCGCCGTACGTTGCAAACCGCGGGACAGTTTATGCCCGGGTGGTGCCGAATGCAGATGGCGCGGGGTGCTTGTATTAGAATTTATGCGATTACTACCGGCCGGTGGAATGTGTGAGAGAGAATCTCGCGAATCTTGGAATCCTTATCTTGGTAGCGAAATCTTCGACCGAAATGTCCAATTTTTTTTCAGCCGAGGTGGTGGAGAAATATTGACGTGAATCTCATTACCAGCTATTAATGATGGCTGAAGAGTTATCACCTTTGTTGGGGTTTTTTTAAACGCTCTTGGCAGTTGGGAAGTCCACCGAGTTACGGGGCAGATACAACCATGGCAAACAGAGAAATAGGTCACCTCGTTGATCCCAAGTTGTGGTGTCTAACAAATCCCTTTTTTGCAAGGGAACACATCGGCCAGGATTGGGTAACCTCAAGGGGTCGCTTTCGGGCGGAGCCGAACACGATCCGCGGGAAACGAACGGATCGCCTCCGGCCATATTCTACCTATAGTGAGACACCGTTTACCCTTCGGAGGTCACTCTTTTTCCCAGCCACTGGCGGTCCCTGCACGACACACACACATGGCGCAAGGGTTCCCGCCCATCGGCCAGCGGTAGATCCTGGATCCGGCACGGAACCGGCAACGGACCGCCCGTCGGGATAATGCGCCGGTATCGGGAAGCGCCGCTTGTTGACGCTACATCTCAATTACTCAATGCGACCCGCAATCCAGCGCAAAGGGGAAAGGAAAACGGACGGAAAAACATATTTTCCTGTTATTGTAAGCCATTGTTTGTGTCGGTTTTGTGTCTGCCCGGGGATTAAGGCACCGGGTCGAGTGGTACTTCCGCGGCCCACCCCGCGGGGCGTCTCGCTTTCGGTTGTGAATTTATGCTGAAAAAAAAAACAACACGGGGTTAGCTGGCCGATGTTTCCGATACACGAGCGTTCGCTACACGAGACGATTGAATAAATTCGATAATTATGGTATTTGTTTAAGGATAAACACTGTCACGCATGATTTCGGGGAGGATTTCGTGCCGTCGTTGCCCGTCGTTCGATCGATGGCGTATGGGAAACGTATTGGGATGAGTTACTCCGACACGGTGTCAAGGTGTTGGTAGGGCTGTGGTTTTGTTTGGGAAATGAGAACGAGATGATCCCCGCCGCTCGGGACGAAATTGCCCGAGGGTTTGCAGCCCAGCTTCCCGTGGGGAAACACCTTTCACCTGGCCAGGATCGTTTCGTGTCGAACACAGCTCGAGGAACGGAGGAGGGTTACGCGCTGCACGAACCGGGTTTTTTTTCCGTTCCGTCCGGTTCGTGCACAACTTTACGGCGGACAAGAATTTTTGTGATCATATTTTTACGACACCCCTCGTTTTCGGGACTTTATTTGGACCATCGTTCATATGCGTTTCCTCGGACGGCATGGCCGGCAAACGCGTCGTTGAGTGTTATTTGCATAATCAGCACGTTCCGTCGGTGGAGCGGCCATAAACTGCACTCCATAAAGTGCTCGGTTCACAGTGGGCGTAGTGGGCCGCTCGGGACAGCCAGTACTGGTTGCTTTCTAGATTGTGCAGTCCTTTGGTGCGGTTGCCACGGCGCCTCGCAACGATGTTTCGAAATCGTAATCGGATATCTCGCCGGCCGGTAAGATCCTTATCGAGGCTCCTGCGGTGCCCGCAGGATTCACCCGTTACAAACACGTGTAAATATATATCATCCGTTACGATGATGATGCTGTCGCTGCTGCTGCTGCTGCTGCTGCTGTTGCTTACCAGTGCACGGTAAGCATGTGAGGATATGCTTTACAAACCACACAGTCGAGTGAGTCACGGCACCGCTACGATCTGCGAGGCTTTAAAAACGTATGATTTATGCTGCTGCAACATTCGGCACCGCCACGGTTGTGCCGCATTATTATGTGCTGCAGATTCTCCGCACGCCGCATGATAAGACACACACTCACTCACACACACACCAAAAGCCAGGATCATCTGATCTCGCGGAGGCTACGAAGATATCACCGGCCGATCACCCTGCCTGACGCATAAAACTCTCATCCGAAGCAGAACCGCCGGACGTCGGCCGCCCGATCGACGGTTCGTTATTCGTGCGTGCTTTTTCGACCCCTCCGCCACTTCTCCCCGTTTGGGTCACGATCGAAATCCATGCCCCGATCGTTCCTGCGTCCAGTGCGACCTTGCGACGCGAACCAAACGCAGCTAAACATCAGCGGTATCACATTTCCTGCCGTCCGAAACCGTGTGTCCGTTTGCGTCCCAAACGCGGTACGGTTGGGAAGTTGGGAAAATCACCCAATAAATTAAAACGTGGCGTTCACATCTCCCGCCTCCCGTCCCAGACACTCTTCATCGTTAAGCACTTCGAAATGCAGTTCGTCGCGCCCGGCCTATACACACGTTCGCGCGACTGTAAATCACACATTTTACTAGCCAGCCCGTCGGAGTGCGGTGGGAAAAAAGTTCACCGTGTACCGTAAGACACCCGATGCAAGATTACCTGGCGACATTATGGTCGTCTAAATGCGAGCGCTCCCGGCTCCCGGTTGCCTGGGTCCAAAATCTGACTATCAAATAAGGCGGAGGAAGAGGGCTTTGCTAGGAGTAGCGAAAAAAAAGAATCGAAAATTCATTCCCCCTCCCAGACACCAGTAGACGCGGAATTATTCTATAAAGCTAATTTATAATTCAATACTCCGTTCAACGTTGGCAGCATTCGGGACTGGGATGAACGGTTTACCCGGGGTTTCAAAGTTTTCCACTGCGACAGGTTCACCACGACCTGCTTGTCGCTTGTTTCCAAACCGAACACAAGCCGAGGACAACAACATGGACATATCTTTGTTTCTGTTCTTGTCGTGTCGTTCGACCGACCCATCTTCCTAAACCGCCAGCCATGTCTTTTTTCCCCCAGTGGACAAGACAAACAGCAGCAGCAGCAGCAGCAGCAACAGCATGCTAAGCGAGATCATACGGCTTGTAGTCGAGGTTGTGTCGTTTTAGTGAGTTGTTTAGCGGTTATCAGTTTCCCATCAGCAGCAGCAAGCAGCAGCAGCAGCGGCATCAAAACCCCTTGCCCTCCCAATCCGCCCCGTGTGCGACAGATATCATCGCTATCGGTCTACACCATCGGGCGGGCGCTTTCCACATTCCCATGCGCAACGCTGGCCGGGCCGAAACCGGGCCCCCATAGGACAGAACGCCTCGTTTTTATTATCATTTTATAAGAAAATCAATAAAAAATATCTTAATTTTAGATCTCACTCCTTCCTTCTGCGCCCTGCGTTCGTGGTTGAACGCAGGTTGAGAGCGCGTACGAACCCGAACGCAGCGGCTGCTAATGGTGATTTGTGTGTGCGGACGCGCGTGTCCCTCGGCCAAACCATATAGCAGCCGTCCTCCTCCAGAGCCTACCAGCACGGTGGTGGCTTTGGGGAATCGTTTAGGGAAATAATTTACGGTTATTATTGCGCGTGAGTGATCTCCATTCGTGAAACAAAATGGAAACAAAATCTCCGCCCGGGTGTTGGATTGCTCCGTAGATCGAGTAGCCGATAGGTGATAGCCGGCCGGTGCCGGATAGTGTTGGTGATAAAGCGGTGCTAGGAAACGCTTGCTGTAACCAAGCAACCATTTTTTTTTGTCGCGCATGAGACGGGAAGAAAGGTGTTGGTTTTCATTCCGGGAAATTCGCTTCCACAGACGACGGGCCGATCATGTAACAAATCTACCCGACGCGGTTACATCCCACAATGGCAGCTTTCGTTGGTTTTATTCGTGGTCGAAAAGTTCGTCTTTCGGAGGAGAGGACGCTTCCAGCGCAAGATTTATTCGCCGCTCGCACCCGGCGACGGGAATATATTGGGACGTTAAAGTTTTGTCACAATATTTGTCGCTCGATGGGCTGATTTAGTGCAATTAAGTGCAACGGTGCCGGACCTTGGCCGCGAGCGGGAAGATTTACACCTGCGTTCGTCGTGCTCGTATTCAATGGCGTCGTATGCGTCGGTGCATTGTTGGGTTACGTTTAAAGCTTTTTCTTTCGAATTTCAGTACGCTTACGATTTAGTTTTATTCACATGCCCACGTTCGGGGCAATAAAAACTATTCATAGGCCATTTAGTGGTCGTAAAAGCGTATGTGTGTGTGTGTGTGCGCGCGGAGCGTGCGCATTGATCCATAAATTCATGTTCTTCGTGGCTGATTTCGTGAATATGAGTCTGGCCGCCAGGGTCATCGTAAAGCTGTTTGGCGAACGGCCAGCGGCCATGGCTATTGGAGACGATATTTTGCGAAGTTTTATATTTTTTTCCTGCTTAAACGAAGCGACGAAGCTGTTTTTATACAGTACTTTTTGCATTATGGTCGTGTGGAACGCTCGATCAGTCGATCAAGCAGAACCGATGCGGCAGAAGTAGAAGCCAGTGTTTTCCTACAAATAATTATTTCGTATTCCACTAGCTTCCTTTGGGGATAATACCATTTGAACATTGAAAGTACTTTCATGAGCTGTCTTATAAATCCTCGTAATGATGCTTCTGCTTTTGCGATGATTTTATATGCCAACCCATACTGCGGGTAAAAAAATAGCAAAAAAAAAAACGCTAAATTAAACGATCGCTCCAGTGCGTCTAGTGTACCAGAACGCGATGCCCCAGACGCAACTTAAGGCGCTTGTAAAAAGCGTCCACCGACGTTGTGCGAGCATTTAAACGCATCTTGGGCACATTTCCGAAAGTCATAAAGCTTAAATTTACGACAAATAAATCATTCCACGGCAAGGCGCGCGCGGCTCGGACCCATGGCCGGGAAGAACAGCAAGGGGGGAAAGGCATAAAAATGTTGCAGAATGGATTAAATAAAATCTACGTACCGGTGTTGCTACACAGGCGCAACTAAGCGAAATGAGTTGAGCGACTGCGGCCATTCTACGCGGCAGTCAGTCAGTCATTCAGTCCAAAGACGAACTTGATCCGGTGTGGGGTCGTAAAGAGATAGAGGGAGAAAGAGAGAAAGAGAAAGAGAGAGTACAGGGAGAAGTAAAAAGAAACAAATACGATCAGCTTCTTGTACGTGCAACTTGTCCGGTCCGGCCGTGGATCTTCTTGGATCCAAATCTCACCCCGAAACCGTTTGTCGCCTTAACGCAGCTCTTCCTTTCCTCCTCCCCATCCCACCAATCTCTTGTCCTGTATGTGTTCGTGTGTATGTGTTCTCGAAACCGGAACGAATCCGTACGCAGGGTATGAGGATTATGATGAATGGGTCTACCCGAGACATTCGTCTTCCGTGAACGGGTACATGATTTACGGATATCTCAATTTAGATATCATATTTTACAGTTCGCCACCCTTCGGCACACCCGGCCATCATCCCTCTCCCCCTCCCCGGTGGGGCCCAGGGAGGTAAATGATAAATTTCTTCAAGCCGCCGGTGCGAGGTGTTTGAGCGATGTTCCGGAGACCTTGCGAAAGACCAGACCAGACCCGTGTGGTTGAGTTGGTTGGGGTTGGGACCGGAGCTGGAAATTTGATCCCGGTGCATCCGCGGCGTATGAGCTCGTGGGCTTGGTCTCAGAGCCCAGTCCCAACCAATCGAGGGCGCGCTTGGGAAGGAGATAAAATATCGCCCGTGCAAGTGCATTGGAGCAATTTTCCTCTTACGACCACCGAAAAAAAGGCCTGTGATGCATCGGCATGAGGAAAAATGACGACGATATGTTTTACGACATACATATACACACAAACGCACAAACGCGAACGCAAACCACAAGCTAAACTGTTTCATGCTAAAACAGTGCGACACATGTGTAGGGTGTAAATCATTGGATGCATTCAGACAAGAGCAAAACACAAAAACAAACAAAAAGACAAACCAAAATCGTGAAAACCATCCCAAATCGGGTAGTGAGTTGCTGCATGGTTTGCTGCGGTCCCGGGATGCAAGTGAACGGGGTCGCATCGAGGTGCAAGCATCGGTTGACACAGTGCGAGATGGATTTAATGTCGTGTTCCCGGAATCAGAGCAAATTTTTCATACGAATAACAAATAAAAATGCCATTCCGTGCCTTGTTTCGGGCGCGATGTGGCGTCACGTTTCCCCTCCGTGGGCTTCTTCGTCGTGCCGATGGCGGTATCGCCTGATGAATCGCCCTTAGGGTGCTTCATTTTTCACGCCCGGAATGCGCGTGTGCAGGTTTTCAGATTTTCTGTATTTGGTTTGGGAGGTTTTGGTTTAGGAGGGAGGATATTTCAAGATTTTCTCCATTGAGAAAAATTATTTAGCTCTAAGACGACTAAACGGGGAATAATATATAAATGACACGTCCATATTTGATAAATAAAGGTTGCTACAAAAACAGGGAATTAATATTTTGTACATGTTGATGAAATTCTCACGAATGAATGCTTTGATTGTCGATTTTATTTGTTTTTTTAGAACTTATTACATGCATTTGATTAGATTTGGAGTTGATTATGTTTTCTAATTTACCTTTGCTCCGATAGCAAGTTTAAAATAAAGTTTCCCAAAATAAATTATTATTTCTGATCTTTCAAAATCAAACGTATATTAAAGCGGGTGTTAAAACAGTTATTAATCTCAATGTTAAATGTCATCTTTTTATGTATTTATGGATTTTGGATTATGGATATTCTTTCGAATTTATGAACAACTAATCTAGCATTAAATTTGATTAACAAAACATGTTGAATATCTAAGTTATTTGAAATTTAGCCATGAACACTTAAGTAACACACACAACATTTAAATAATGAATATTTAAAAAAATAATCTAGCCTATATTTTAATCAATAAAAAAGGGGGTGCCGGATAAAGAGATTAATTTACTAATAATGAGAGATTAACTTTTTCAAAAATATTCTGAAGTTTATTACTGCTTTTGAATTGTTGTTCTTATAATTATTTTTTCTTCATTATAATAAATCAATGTATGTTATTGTTATTAAATATCTTACATATCGCCTCTATGTCATACTAATGAACTTAATATGAGTGGCGCTTCCGTGGAATTTCTTCGGCAAACCCTAGAACAAATCCAGCGCCTTTCGCAGCTTGGGTCAAAAGAAACCGACCGATAAAGTGGCAGCATGGTTTCCTCCTCCCGATGAATGTTAATTTGGGCGCAAAATTGACGTCAACGTCGGCGGCGGTGGCGGCGTAACAATGCGACCAAATTCCGCGGAAAAACTACCCCTAAGCTGCCCGTCTGTCGGCACGGAGGATGCAGCGAGGCGAAAAATATGCGCACAAACGTGGTTTCCGCGAAAGAAAAACCGTGCGGAACCGTGTGATTGTGAAAATATGATGTGCAAAATGCAAATGCATGTGGCGATGGGAACCGCGTCTGGCATTCGTGTTTACCGGCGGAGGGTAATGGAAAAAAGTGGAATTGAATATCTGTAGGCTGGTCATTTGGACGCTTTTTGGTTTAATTCGCTTCTGGAGTGATGACTTTTTGGCTTCCACTGCCACAGCGAGATAAACAAAAATTAATCGACTCGTAAGACGACCTTCTCGAAATCGATTAATCTTGCGCTGCTTAGCAACTACTTTCCCCCTGCGCGCATAAAATGGTTTCCCATGGTTGCTTCTATCTTTGCGTGAAAAATCAACCCCATCATAATCTCCACCGAACGAGACCGCTTTTGACAGCTTTCCGTCGCGGAACAACCGTGCGCTAGTCAAAACATGCATGAAACGGGAGCAGCGTTCGAACAAAAAAAAAAAGAAATACAACGGAAAACCTTTTGCCACCTTGAATGGAACGATCTGAACGAGCTTCAAGAATAGAATGGATGGACAGTAACAGAAAAAAACGAAACAACCAAAAACAAACAAATACGTTAACAAAACACTGGCAACGCACGTGGAAAAAGAAGAGCTGAAAATTGAAAAATTATGCAAATTAAATGTTAATTTTATTTAATCAACGAGTAATTTATGAATATTTGAAAAATTTGAATAAGAGACCGGAGAGAACATATCGAAGGATTAAGAGTGAGTGAGAGGCGAAAACATACGCACCGAAAAATCGCGTTCACTCCGGGAATTGTGTGTTACGGTCACGAGCATTCTCACCGCGCGCCACGCAGATTCTTTCATCATTCTTAGCGCTCTGGTGCGAGGTTTGATGTGCGGGTGCGCGAAGGATGTTTCGTTTTACTTACGGTTCTTGCGGAGCATCCCGGTCCCAGGCGTTCGGAAACACGGAAAGCCAACCAACGATCATGAGGCAAAATATACGAGGACAGCCCGCGCGATACCACTCATTTGTATGCTGAGCTTTTAATAAAGATAAGAACGAAAACGAGAAATGACTGCCCGTTCCGTTTGAGGCCGGGTGGAAAGATGAGCCTGATCGCTTTTTTCTGTTTTTGGGGAGCACAGTGTATTTTTTGTCTCCACTTCGTTCCTTTCTCAGCCCACGGTGTCCAATGCTCGTTGGTGGCATTTTTCGGGTTGCGCTGCGAAGGCGAAAGTAAATGGCTCTGTTAGGAAGCTTCTGGTGGGTATGGCTGCAACTGCATCCAGCACGACCCCCAAGCTAAGGCGGGTGCTAAGTGGGTCAATTAATTTTTTCGGACACGATCGATTTATAACCCCACTTTTCGGGCGATGATTTCCGCCGTTCAGTGTTCAGTGGAAAGGTGGCAGGGATAACAAAAGGAAAAAAAAACGCCCGGTAGGGCTATCGATAATGTGTCAAACTTAATAAACGGGGCAGGTGCGTTATTTCACGCAGCCCATAAGTTAAGTCACCGCCGTTGGCCTATCGGAGATGATAAACCAGAGCGCGTGAGCGATGCTCATTCTGGAAGCGCTCATATTATCGTAATGTGGTGAAGTATGGATGCGCATTTTTTCACTCTCGTATCGTCGTTGTGGTCACGTAGTGGGTGCAGAGGATGATCATTTTATCGTGCAGACCATGTAGGATCGGGATTAAGGATTAATAATTATTTACGTTTTAAAATTATTTATTAAGGTAAGGTGCCTCACGCTAAGATCACGTTTAACTTATGAAACTGAAGTGATAGTTGAACCTCCAAAATGGCTTAATTTTTTAATTAATGTACGAGCAAAAAACGTATATTATTATTGTATGTTATAACCAGAGTAAAAATAAAATTTGTTTTTGAATGACAAACTGTATTCATCACAAAAAAGGAAATCTTTTTCATCTTTGCTAGACGGGCAAGATTGGAAAAATGCTTTACTTCCATCACAAAAACCGTTGCAGTTTATTTTAAAAATGGCGTAAAAACCCAAATGCACATCCCATCTCACTTGTTTCTCACAAACCATCGTTCGGAACGCCCGGTGGCCATTAACTGTGAATGTTTACAGCTTCATGGCGTTGGCCATTTTATCTCGAGACGTCTGTCCGGAGGAGCTACCCGGCTACCCTGGAACCACCCTGCAGTGAACCAGTGAAGGTGTCTTTGTTCGGCGAGGAGTGAATTAGTTAGACAAACAAATGGCTCTCCAAAGATGGTCGACAGCTCGTTTCGGAGGCTGCTGTGGGTAAACGATAAAGCGATCGTTACGGGACAGAGTACAAGCTTTTGAACGGAGGTTTCGTTGCGTGAGTGAATGATGTTTGCCAGATTATTGTTTATTGGAAATAATTGTCCACTCGGCTCATGCGACCGTTTAGCTTGCCCGGGGCTGGAAATCGAATCGATTTGTGATGCCAATTTGACGGGTTTGAAATGCTTCATCTTTCCAAACCAACAAATTTGCTTCGCACGATTTGTCACTACCTTCCCCTCTTTTTTTTTGCCAGCAACAGATGTTCTATTCTCACCCATGAATTAGCAAGTGACAACGAACGCGAAAAAAAGGCATGAACGTGAAACCGAGCCGGCAGATTTATGAATGAAAACCACCGCTGTTGGCCACATGTTTCGCCGGACCGGATTGCGGCCGGCACGGGAGTTTTTCCCAAACGGTTCGCCTAGACTTTTGTCGTACGCAGAGATGGTGACGATCACGAGCAGGTTCGGTGGTTCAGCCGGGTTTCGGATTGAAGATAGAATCTGCTGCCGCAACCTCCTACCATGGCCCAAGCGCGCAAAGGTCGTAAATAAGGAAATTTGTTAGCCATCAGGTTGGGATTTCTCGGCCTCTGCCCTGTTACCCGCCCACCCCATCACCCGCTCACACAGTGGCTCCCCACTGGTCAGGTCACCGGCAGGAAGCTCTGCCGAGCGGATCGAATTCCGCCCGTCGCGCTACTCTCTGGAAGCGAGTTATGAGTTATGAACGCGCTGGAAGTATTCGCACGCCGTTCGCATGTCTCCAAAGTCGTTGACGCATCCGCGGGAGCTTGTGCGAGCCAGCAGAGACATCCAGCAGCGGCAAAAACACGGCGACGGCGACGGTGGGTCGTAAACGAGTGTCCCAGTGCGCCGTCCCCAGCGCCCAGCAGGTGATGGATAAATTTGGGAGAGAATCGAATACGAACCCGGTCCCGGTACGGTACGTCGGGTTTGCCGCGATGCCTCGAGCCACGACGATCATCGCAATCTCTTTCTCCGCCGTCCGTTCACGGGAACGGGTGGAACCAGCACGGGGGAACCCTGATTTAGGTTCCTTCTTGGTGGTTAGCTGTTGATTTGTTTTTACCTGTTTTCCATGTGTGTTTTCTCCCCGCATCAGTGAGAGCCCCACCGGACAGAGGGCAGCGTATGGGGTGGATGCGATATTATTGAAATTTTTACGATCCACAAACAAAACATTAAATACCCCATATAAGCCTGCTAAAGAGCCAGCGAGCGATAACAGTAAAACCCAATATTTTATGTCTCTATTTATGAATATCTGCTCCACCGTACTCGCGACGTCCGGGCGCGTCTCTCGTGGATTGTTTTTTTTTTTTTAGCATAATTCTGCAAGTTTCTGCGACAGGATGGCACTGGCACCGGCCTGCACCGGACCAGGCAGTGGGAGGGAAAAATTGTCATTCCCGTTCATTTATTTCGTTCGTTGTGCATACACTTAATTCATGTCATCGGGGGCGAAGATCACAAAACCACGAACGGGAGGAATGTTGCATACAATTTGCCATCCAATTGACTGCACCACCGTCTGCGCAGCCCACCTTTTTCCTGTACCTGTTGCGATTGGATGGGTGTGTTGGTGCAGGTGTACGCGGCGCGAACGGTACGCCGACTGTGCACGGGGTGGGTTGGTGGGCAATTTTATAGGAATATAGATTAAATCATAAGATCATAAAATCAGCATCCCCCAGCGTGACGAGGAGGCACCCGCTGCTTGCCTGCTTGTCCGCCAGCTGGTTGGTGGTGGGCCGTTGGTGTCGAGGACTTCGGTGCCGGTGCTTCCCTCTAACGGGCCGTTTGTGGGTTCAGGAAAACATAAACTTTGGAATAAAATTTCACCCATAAAACGCGGCGTCCAGCAGCGCGCACCGACCGAGCTCTTGGTCTTTCAAAAGTGGGCACTCAAACTACGCACTACGCACCCGAACGGCAGGGATACAGCTTTGTAGGCGTTTGAGGACTGTTTGTCGAATTGGTACGTTGAGGTACGGTTCTGATGTTGCACAATTTTTGAGCATTTGTGTTGTGGCTTTAAAGTTGATCGCCGCAGATGAAGACAAGTATTAGATATCATTTTCTACAACTGTTTAGCAGGTCAGTGCATAAAAGACTAGCTCCAACGCTAGATCAGTAGCACAACAGTAAGATATTCACATCAATTACTTCTTCAAATTTTTCCTTCTCAAAGGATCGAATCTTGTTAATCTACAGGTGTAGAAATAAGATATTTTTATCTTAAAACTAAGATAACTTCATTTTTTACGTGATGCAACGTAAACCTTCGGAGTTTTGGTTTTAAATAAGCTCAAATAATAATTCTCCAATTTATTCGGAAAACAAATCAAAACTGTAATTTTGCGAGATTTTTTTGTTAAATAAAAAGCATAATAATGTTTTTTTTTAATTTGGTAAAACTTCATTGAAAAATGTGTAATGTCAGATTGTCAGAGATTGATTTTGAATTAGATTTTATTTATGTCCGTAATTTTAACATCTGTTCGTGATGTTGTTCGTTACGGACCTGTTTTTTTGTTCTCAGAGCATTTCCTCCCTATTTATAACCTTTTCCCTCTCCGTACAATTTGGTATAAGAAATACACTTGTTTACTGCTGATCATAAATACTGTAATACATGTTTATTGCAACCTATTATACGTTGATTTTTGAAAAGGTAATAAATGTTGCTGGAATAAATCAACAGATTTGTAATTATTTTTTTTAACAAACGTCTTACAGTTTTGAACATATCAATCTAAATTATGATTTTCATTCATATCAAATTCATAAAAAATATGTTCTTCAACGTTGAGAATTTTTGTCACCGAGATGCAGAAGAAATATTCAATTCCGACCTCATTTAAAACCTGTTCATCATATCGCATGTTCCTCCATTTTCTGTTGCTACACGACACGAAACGAGACGCCCATAACGCCCAAAATGTTCCTCTCCTAACCGGCATTCATAATTCATCGCTTGAATCGTCGCCACCGATGGGACTTTAGTGCTGGGTGCCTTGCGCCTCAAGCTGGCATGCTGGTATCGCCACGCATCGATGAACCGCCCTAAACCACACCGCCCAGTGACGTAGGCAAATGAGACCTAGGGACGGGGAGGAGAGCTTAGAGCAAAGAACACAAAAAACTGCCGACCGCCTACAACATAAATTTCGAACGTTCCGTTTTTCCACCGAACTGGAACGAACGGTTTTTCCCTCCGTTCGTTCCGCGCTGGTGTCGAGGAAATTCCCGGAACCCGGAAGGCTCCGCCGGTGGGCTCCGGGACCTTTGGGGGACACTCCGGAGACACTTGTTGTCGCGCGGCTTCGTAATGTGAGCTGCGAGGGCTATGGGTTTTCTGTGCGGAAGATTAATGGTGCGGGATGTTGGCGGTGGCGTCTGGCGTCGCTGGATTCTGGCGACCCTTAAACCCGCGTCGAATCGCCCGGGGAAAAGGGACACATTCGAAGGGGGAAGGGAAACGGTTCGGTGGGAAATGTGCGCACACGTGTGATGGGTTTACTTAATAAGGCGTTTTTCTTATCTTCTTCTTCCCGTCTCTCTCTCCCCCCTTGCAGGGTATTCGGTTCGCGCCGGTGCTCCAAGTGCCTGGCATCGATTAGTTCCTCCGAGCTGGTGATGCGCGCCCGGCACCTGGTCTTTCACATACGCTGCTTTTCCTGTGCCGTCTGCAACACGCCGCTCAACAAGGGCGACCACTACACGATACGGGATTCGGCCGTCTTCTGCCGGTAAGTACCATCCGTCGGGATGCTCCTTCGCCGTTTGACCGATGGGCGCAACTAATCGGGCTCGGGTAACTCACTTCCAGATCGCACATCGAGCTACCGCTGGATGCGGGCACGACCCCGCTCGCCGGGATGCCAATGCAGTGTCCCTACCAGTACGGAACGTCACCGAGTGCACCCCTCAGCCCGAGTGATTCGACGGCGAGCGGTGGGAAGCTGAATCCGGCCACCTACTACCCACCGCACGGTGTCACCGGCCTACCGCAGCAACCACGCCAGAAGGGACGCCCCCGAAAGCGGAAGCCCAAAGACATCGAAGCCATGACGGCGAGTCTCGGTAAGTTCCACACTTTTTTTAATGATTCATATTCATCTTCTTGTTGCATTCGGAGGCAACTGACAAGAGTTGTCTACTCAATGAGCGTTCGGTGTTTCTCTCTTTCTCTCGTTCACCGCGGGTAGGCTGGCTGGGTCTGATGAACTCACCGATCATATGTTACACCGTGTGATAACGATCGCAACGTTTGAATTTCGCAAAAATATGAATTTATGATCAGCTTTGGCCCAAACGGAGCCGAAGGAAGGGACCGAGAGGCGGAAAAAAATAAACACAACAGAGGTGGAGCACTTTGTAATACAGTTGTTCCACCTCCTAACCTTCACGTGCGGCCGTGCATACACGGATAGTCACACGCATCATAGATCCATTTATTTTGTCTTTATTTAATTCCTCCACGCCGGTCTTGTGTTATGATCGCGTGTTTTGAACCCGCTGGCTTAGCCTCAGATAAGCTGAATGAGCAGAGGGAAACAAACAAAAAAAAAACACAAACACACCGAACAAGAGCGCTCGGATCGGATGGGGACGATCTGGGTCTGTTCGCACGCCTCTACGCAACATGGTTCGGTGAAAATTTATGATGCCACTCAAGGATGCCCCCGCGTGTCTGTGTGTGTGTCTCTCTCTCTCTATCTGGGCGTGCGAGTGGAGCGGTACGGGTGGCGTGGCCGGGGGGGGG